>JBBPBX010036052.1:0-15163 GCA_038048925.1 Garcialebias charrua | reverse complement strand
AAACATTTGTTCCAGAGGGGAAACAAACCGTTCCCAATTGGACTGCTGCTAAACGATCAACTAGGCCTGTCACGATAACAAATCTTGCTGAGTGATTAATTGTCTCAGAAATTATTGCGATAAACAATAATGTTGTTTGAAATTTGACAATAATTAGTAATTATTGTGAAATTTAAGAAGAAATGTTGGTTAATTTCAATTGTTTTGCATGTAGTACCTTTTTTGACCACTGGATGGCAGTATAGGACTGTTTGAACTGAAGGATGGATAGTGAGGGAGCGAGCAGCGTGTCTCTATTAAAAAATGGGAGGGAGGCCCCTTGACGTAACATGGGCTGTCTCTCCTTCATTTATTCGGTTCTCAAAAGGGCGGACGCTCAGTGTGGTTTGCGCTCTTTAGCATAGCATTTTACACACAAAGCTTTTAATAAAAATAAAAAAATCAGTAAACAAGTTCTCAGCTTCTTTTTGCAGCAAAAAAACAACTTGTTACACAAAGGTACAAGTTTCAACCATTAATTTTGGAGCTTCGACAAGACAGAGGTTTTCCCCCGAGGTTGACCCGTTAGCTTAGCTCGTAGCTTAGCTTCTCAGCTTAGCTGCTTTTAGCGATCCAAAAAAGTGATTTTGAACGATTAAAACAGATTTTAAAGAGAAAAGAGAAAGGGAGGGGCCAGAGTGTCTTCAGTAGACAGAGAAAGAGACACAAAGAAACGATAAAGCCCATGAATGAAAATGAGGTTGATAATTTTCATTTATCATACAATTAATTGATTTATTGTTTATCGTGACAGGCCTACGGTCAACCTCTAATAAAATGTGTTAACTTGGACAGGTGTCACCTGCTACACTGGAATGTGCCACAAGAGTCGCTTTACGTACGTTTACATGATCTTTAGAATCAGGGGAGGAGCCAGGGGGGTGCTATAGCTCCCCCTGGAAAAGTCATAGCACCCCCAAGAAAATATCAGATTATTTTCTTTTTCATCTAAGTTAATATTCTTTAGTATGTGGTTGTTGTGATATTTTCCTCGCAAAACACAACTAATTAAAAAAACAATCAATTATTAAACTGAGTTTTTTTTTTAAATCCGATCTCTGCGACCAACAAATAAACAATAACTTGGAAGAAGGATCAAGCCATCCTACTACCGGTATATCTATGGAGAATGCTGCTAGCACCGGAGCTGGAAGATGGAGCCAGCAGGTTCAGCTACCTTTGGGCAGCAGTTCCCGGCAAGTCCTCTTCGTGGTGTATCCTGGTCTGATCCACCAGCAGAACGACGAGTGATGCCCTCAACACTGACCCGGTAAGGAGCAGAAACTGGTGACATGATGCTTCTGGTTTTGCCATTTTTAGCTGATACAACTTGGTAAATCATTTCCTGGCTTGCAGTGATAATAAATGACTTTATCTGATCACATTAAATAACTTCTTTCAACCAAAATCCAAAGTAAACTATTTTTTTAAATAGTCAAACTTCGTCTAAATTCATGTGTGTATAGAAACCAAAAATAATTCCTGCTCAGAGTCAATTTTGCCTTAGATAAGAGAATTAAACCTTGACCGATTCATTATTATTGTTTGTTAATTATTGTTGATGAGTTTTCTCCGCAGGGTGGCTGGACTCTCCCTTAGAGATAGGGTGAGAAGCTCAGTCATCCGGGAGGGACTCGGAGTAGAGCCGCTGCTTCTCCACATCGAGAGGAGCCAGTTGAGGTGGCTCGGGCATCTGGTTAGGATGCCTCCTGGACGCCTCCCTGGTGAGGTGTTCCGGGCATGTCCCACCGGGAGGAGACCCAGAGGAAGACCCAGGACACGCTGGAGGGACTATGTTTCTCGGCTGGCCTGGGAACGCCTTGGGATTCCCCCAGAGGAGCTGCTCCAAGTGGCTGGGGAGAGGGAAGTCTGGGCCTCCCTACTTAGGCTGCTACCCCCGCGACCCGACCTCGGATAAGCGGAAGAAAATGGATGGATGGATGGATGGAATTATTGTTGATTCTTAGTTTGATGATTTTTGTAATAAAACTTCAAAGACAACTTTGGCCTCTTCATTAAGATGAATATTCATTTGTTCTGGTATAGAACTCCCTGTAATTAACACCCAGCACACTCACTCTTTGTCCCACTCCCCTCAGGACGGAGGTTGAGGAGCATCAAATGTAGAACCACTAGACTGAGGAACAGCTTCTACCCTGAGGCTGTTAGACTCATGAATAAATAAATAATAAGAATAAACACTGCAAAATATCACATCATGCTGATGCTGATCTGTTTTCTTGTTGCTGTGTTCATTTGTGACCATCTGCTCATACAGACTCATGTTCGTGCTGCTGTTTATAATGATGTTTTTCCACTACATTAGGGCTTAGTGTATTACTAGTTGATGTTTTTCTTAGTTAATTCTAGATGTTATTACTGTTTTTCTCTTGCATTTGTTGTTGGATGTAACTGGGACCCTGTGTACATAATCTCGTTTTCATCACATGTACCACATGCGGTGCAAATGACAATAAAGACTCTCTGACTCTGACTCTGATTCTACTTCAGCAACTGACTCTTATCATTATTAAAGGGTGAAAAATATATTAATTAAGTTGTTGTTGGTCAGTAAACTGACCAGATGGTGTCCTACTTTAATGAATGAAAAATAAAACAAATGTAGTGGAATTGAGATGGAAAAGGTGTCACCCTTCTTCCTCCATCTTGTTGCTACAAGTTTCTACTCTGAGGCTGTTGGACTCACGAGTCCCTTGTCAGTATTATCACTGTGAAAATTACTGTGAAAAAAATCCCTGTAATGCCACTTGGTTGTGCTGCTGACTATCCATGATGCTGACTATCCATGCTGCTGATCTTATGCTGCTGTGTTCATTCGTCCTGATCTACTCAAACAGACTCATGTTCATGCTGTTGTTTGGTGCATTAGTGCTTAGTGTATTCTTAGTTTAGTGTATTTCTTAGTTCATGTCTCAGATCTTATTACTGTTTTTCTTTACAATGTATATTTTTGTTGGATGTAACTGAGTCCCTGTGTACATAGTGCCGTGCCGTTCCACCTCATGTACCACATGTGATGTTAATGATAGTAAAGACACCCAGACCTTGAGAACTGAAAGAACAAATGATCCTTCATAGCACCCTTAGTAAAATGCTTAGCACCCCACTTAGCACCTGCAGAAAAATATATCTGGAACCGCCACTGTTTAGGATACTAGTGTAAACATGGTTCTCTGGATTAGCATGAGTGAGATGTCTCAGCAGACAACCCTTCTTGACAGGACGAAGCGAGAGAAGGTGCTTGTTTTGATGTATGCTGCGTCGTATCGCAAGCTACTTAAAAGGTAAGATAAGTGCTGAAAAGGAATACGAAGTGGAGGCGTATCTTCGTAGTGATACATCAAAACAAATGCAATGAATGAGAATGCATAGTTCTAGAGGAACAAGCCAAGAGCCACCACATTGTTGTGCTGCTGTATTTTTTATGAGAAGACAGTTATTGTTGAATAAAGCTTAAGTATTAAAGTGACAATAGGTATTTACAGTACATCTTTGACAAACAGCTTCAGTGTTTTCTGTTTGACAAGCTTCAATAAACCAGGTGTGTTTTGGTGAAATTAATGTTGGTTTGATGTGTTCAGGTAATCAGTGTGTGCATAGGAACTTACTTGGAAGGTGCTTTAATTAACCGCTCAATCATGCGTCCCTGGCTGTTTTCCAGTATGATGAAGTTGAAGCAGTTCTCATAGGCAATGGTGCTGTCGTCTTCTAATGGCTGAACCTTCACCAGAGAGCGGTGAGCGTAGTCCGTCACCAGGAAACGCTCCCCGCTGTTCAGGATCAAACACACAAGAAAAGACGTAAATCAAAATGGGATTGTAGGACCGAAAAGACGAGGTTTAACCGGAAACACCAAAAATATGCCTGACACAGTAAAAAAATAAAAAATAAAAAATTAACACACTCTTCATAAACCTCCCTGGGCTGCCACCTTACCGTGGTGGAGGGGTTTGAGTGTCCCAATGATCCTAGGAGCTATGCTGTCAGGGGCTTCATGCCCCTAGTAGGGTCACCCAAGGCAGACAGGTCCTAGGTGAGGGACCAGACAAAGTGCAGCCCGAAGACCCCTTATGATGAGTAAAATAAATGGACAAAATGTTCCCTCGCCCGGACGCGGGTCACCGGGGCCCCACTCTGGAGCCAGGCCCGGAGGTGGGGCACGTTGGCGAGCGCCTGGTGGCCGGGCTTTCACCCATGGAGCTCGGCCGGGCACAGCCCGAAGAGGAGACGTGGGTCCCCCTTCCCATGGGCTCACCACCTATGGGAGGGGCCAAAGGGGTCGGGTGCAATGTGGGATGGGTGGTGGCCGAGGGCGGGGACCCTGGCGGTCTGATCCTCGGCTACAGAAGCTGGCCATTGGGACATGGAATGTCACCTCTCTGGTGGGGAAGGAGCCTGAGCTAGTGTGTGAGGTTGAGAGGTTCCGGCTAGAAATAGTCGGACTCACCTCAACACATGGCTCTGGCTCTGGAACCAGTTTCCTTGAGAGGGGTTGGACACTCTTCTACTCTGGAGTTGCCCCTGGTGAGAGGCGCCGAGCAGGAGTGGGCATACTTGTTGCCCCCCATCTTGGTGCCTGTACGTTGGGGTTCACCCCGGTGAACGAGAGGGTAGCCTCCCTTCGCCTACGTGTGGGGGGACGGGCTCTGACTGTTGTTTGTGCCTATGCGCCAAACGGCAGCGCAGATTACCCACCCTTTTTGGAGTCCTTGGAGGGGGTATTGGAGAGTGCGCCTCCTGGGGACTCCCTTGTTCTGCTGGGGGACTTCAACGCTCACGTGGGCAATGACAGTGAGACCTGGAGGGGTGTGGTTGGGAGGAACGGCCCCCCTGATCTGAACCCGAGTGGTGTTTTGTTGTTGGACTTCTGTGCTCGTCATGGATTGTCCATAACGAACACCATGTTCAGGCATAAGGGTGTACATATGTGCTCTTGGCACCAGGACACCCTAGGTCGCAGTTCGATGATCGACTTTGTTGTCGTCTCATCTGATCTGCGGCCGCATGTCCTGGACACTCGGGTGAAGAGAGGGGCGGAGCTGTCAACTGACCACTACCTGGTGGTGAGTTGGCTCCGATGGTGGGGGAGGATGCCGGTCAGACCTGGCAGACCCAAACGTATTGTGAGGGTCTGCTGGGAACGTCTGGCAGAGTCTCCCGTAAGACGGAGCTTTAACTCCCACCTCCGGGAGAGCTTTGAACACGTTCCGAGGGAGGCGGGGGACATTGAGCCCGAGTGGGCCATGTTTCGCGCCTCTATTGTCGAGGCAGCTTATCAGAGTTGTGGCCGCAAGGTTGTTGGTGCCTGTCGTGGTGGCAACCCTCGAACCCGGTGGTGGACACCGGCGGTGAGGGATGCTGTCATGCTGAAGAAGGAGTCCTATTGGGCCTTTTTGGCCTGTGGGACCCCGGAAGCAGCAGATAGGTACCGACAGTCCAAGCGGCATGCGGCTCGGGTGGTTGCTGAGGCAAAAACTCGGGCGTGGGAGGAGTTCGGAGAGGCCATGGAGAATGACTTCCGTACGGCTTCGAGGCGATTCTGGTCCACCATCCGGCGTCTCAGGGGGGGAAAGCGGTACGCGACCAACACCATTTATGGTGGGGATGGCGTGCTGTTGACCTCAACTCGGGATGTTGTGAGTCGGTGGGCGGAGTACTTCGAAGACCTCCTCAATCCTACTGGCACGTCTTCCACTGAGGAAGCGGAGCCTGGGGACTTTGGGTCGGGCTCTCCAATCTCTGGTGCTGAGGTCACCGAGGTGGTTAAAAAGCTCCGCGGTGGCAGGGCTCCGGGGGTGGATGAGATTCGCCCTGAGTTCCTTAGGGCTCTGGATGTTGTGGGGTTGTGTTGGCTTACGCGACTCTGCAATATCGCGTGGACATCGGGGCAGTTCCCTTGGATTGGCAGACTGGGGTGGTGGTTCCTCTATTCAAAAAGGGGGACCGTAGGGTGTGTTCCAACTATAGGGGGATCACACTCTTAAGCCTCCCTGGTAAGGTCTATTCAGGGGTTCTGGAGAGGAGGGTCCGTCGGATAGTCGAACCTCGGATTCAGGAGGAACAGTGTGGTTTTCGTGCTGGTCGTGGAACACTGGACCAGCTCTACACCCTCAGCAGGGTCCTGGAGGGTACGTGGGAGTTTGCCCAACCAGTTTACATGTGCTTTGTGGACTTGGAAAAGGCATTCGACCGCGTCCCTCGGGGGGTTCTGTGGGGGGTACTCCGGGAGTATGGGGTACCAGGCCCATTGATATGGGCTGTTAGGTCCCTGTACGACCGGTGTCAGAGCTTGGTCCGCATTGCCGGCAGTAAGTCAGGCTCGTTTCCAGTGAGAGTTGGACTCCGCCAAGGTTGCCCTTTGTCACCGATTCTGTTCATAACTTTTATGGACAGAATTTCTAGGCGCAGCCAAGGTGTTGAGAGGATCCGTTTTGGTGGCCTTAGAATCGCTTCTCTGTTTTTTGCAGATGATGTGGTCCTATTGGCTTCATCAGATCGTGATCTACAGCTTTCGCTGGAGCGGTTTGCAGCCGAGTGTGATGCGGCCGGGATGAGGATCAGTTCCTCCAAATCCGAGGCCATGGTCTTGAGCCGGAAAAGGGTAGCGTGCCCTCTCCAGGTCGGGGAGGAGGTCCTGCCCCAAGTGGAGGAGTTTAAGTATCTCGGGGTCTTGTTCACGAATGAGGGAAAACTGGAGCGTGAGATCGATAGGCGGATAGGTGCAGCATCCGCAGTGAAGCGGGCGCTGTACCGGTCTGTCGTGGTGAAGAGAGAGCTGAGTCGAAAGGCAAAGCTCTCAATTTACCGATCGATCTACGTTCCCACCCTCATCTATGGTCATGAGCTTTGGGTTGTGACCGAAAGAACGAGATCTCGGATACAAGCGGCTGAAATGAGTTTTCTCCGCAGGGTGTCTGGACTCTCCCTTAGAGATAGGGTGAGAAGCTCAGTCATCCGGGAGGGACTCGGAGTAGAGCCGCTGCTTCTCCACATCGAGAGGAGCCAGTTGAGGTGGCTCGGGCATCTGGTTAGGATGCCTCCTGGACGCCTCCCTGGTGAGGTGTTCCGGGCATGTCCCACCGGGAGGAGACCCAGAGGAAGACCCAGGACACGCTGGAGGGACTATGTTTCTCGGCTGGCCTGGGAACGCCTTGGGATTCCCCCAGAGGAGCTGCTCCAAGTGGTTGGGGAGAGGGAAGTCTGGGCCTCCCTACTTAGGCCGCTAACCCCGGGACCCGACCCCGGATAAGCGGACGAAAATGGATGGATGGATGGACTCTTCATAAACCGTACCAGGTATTTGACTCTTCACTTAAACATTCTTTGTGTCACTGTTCAATATGATGTCAGGAATTGTCTCCAGAGTGATGACAGAAATTCAAAGAATCATGCTTTTCTACAATGATATTCTTCATTTGTATCGAGGTGTTATGACAGCTGGAAAAGCTTTTCCAACCCATTGAGTTGATTCAATACAAACTTTAAATGAACAAGATTGATTCTTACCCATGTTGAACAAACTCAGAATAAACTCTTCTAACTTCACATGATTTGACTGTGTAGTTATTAATGTCTGATTTATTGGTCTGAAATACATCTCTCTTTAATAATAGTGTTTGTTTTCCTCTCCAAATGTACTTACATAACTTTGATTTATTGGTCTGAAATACATCTCTCTTTAATAATAGTGTTTGTTTTCCTCTCCAAATGTACAGTATTTTCTGGTGTATGGGTCGCACCTGTGTATAGGTCGCATTGTCCAATTATCACCAATAGATTGGAAAAATCCCTAGATAGGTCGCACTGGTGTATAGGTCGCACCTACGTTTAGCTCTGCTGCAAATGTCTGCCACAGGAGCGCACAGCAAGGCTTTTAAGAAGATTAACACTTAAAAACAATTATTTGTTTGATAAAAATTATAGCAAATATATGTCTGAGCTGAACTTTTCCTTAATAAATTAACGTAATTGTGAAATGAGCTGGATTTAAAAATTTGTTTCACCGAAAGTGATAACAAGCCATATATAGGTCGCACCTGTGTATAGGTCGCAGGCCTTGGAAAAAACATAAAAAGGTGCGACCTATACACCGGAAAATACGGTACTTACATAACTTGAATGTTTTTAAATCATACATGAATTTTATAATAATTTATAAATAAAACCCCTGGCAGTGGATCCAACTCACCACCAAGTGGTGATCAGTTGTCAGCTCTGCCCCTCTCTTCACCAGAATGTCTAAGACATAGGGCTGCAAGTCAGATGACACAATTACAAAATCGATCATCGACCTTTGGCCTAAGGTGATCTGGTACGAAGGACACTTATGAACTACCCTATGCTTAAATATGATGTTCATTATGGACAGTCCATGCCTAGCACAGAAGTCGAATAAATAAACACCATTCGGCTGGACAGACCACGTGAACCCAAACGTATAGTGAGGGTGAACTGGGAATGTCTGGTGGAGGCCCATTCCATACGATCTTCAACTCACATCTCCAGGAGAGTTTTTCACATATACCAGGGGAGGTCGGGGACATAGAATCTGAATGGGCCATGTTCAGGAACTCTATTGCCAATGCGGCTTCCAGGTGCTACGGTCTGAAGGTCACTGGTGCCTGTTGTGGCAGCAACCAAAGGACCTACTGGTGGATGCCAGCGGTGATGGAGGCTGTCATGCTGAAGAAGGAGGCCTTCGGAACTTAGTTGTCCTGGAGGACTCTTGAAGCAGCTGACGGGTACAGGGTGGCCAGAAGGACTGCAGCTTCAGTGGTTGCAGATGCAAAAATGTGGACATGGGAGAAATTTGAGGAGGCCATAGAGAAGGACTTTTGGTTGGCCTCGAGGAGGTTCTGACAAACAGTTCGGTGACTCAGGAAAGGAAAGCGGACCCTATCCAAGGTTGTGCTTGGTTTGGGTGGGAGGGTGGGGGTTACTGACCTGAGAATATTAAAGAGCGGTGTAAGGAGCACTTCAAGGATCTCCTTAATCCACCCAACATGTCCACCTCGAGTCTGAGGACTTGAGGGAAGATGAGTCCATTATCATGGCAGAGGTCACTGAGGTAGTCAAAAAGCTAATTGGTGGCAGGGTGCCAAGGTGGATGAGATTTACCTGTAAATGCTGAAAGATCTGGATGTTGTAGGGCTATTATATTTACATGTCTCTTCAATGTCAGGATTGGGACAACACCTGTGGAGTGGCAGATTGGAGTGGTGGTTATTATTTTTAAAAGGGGGGACTAGGGAGTGTGTTCCAATTATTGTAGAATCACACTTCTCACCCTAGCTCGAAAGTTTACTCCAGGATGTTGGAAGGGAGACTCTTAGACAGATTGTTACTGTTGCACCGAGGGACTGAGAGAAACGCAATTTCGGTCCCGTGTATGTCCTGTACATATTGCAGTTCTGACAATAAAGTTGACTTTGACGTTTGACTTTGATTGTCAAATCTCGGATTCAGGAGGAGCAGTGTGGTTTTGTTCTGGTCGTTTTACAGTAAACTAGATTTTCACCCTTGCACAGTTGCTAAGGGGGTCATGGGAGTTTGCCTCTCTGGTCTACATATGTTTTGTGGACAAGGAGAAAGCTCATGTCTGTGTTCTTTTAGGAATTCTGTGGTGGGTGCTGCAGGCATGAGGTGCCTGGTTTGCTTTTAAGTGTTATCCCTATAAAACCAAAAAGTAGAAACTGTGTCCGCATTTTTGACACAAAGCTGAGTGCATTCCTAGTGCGGGTTGGACTCCGCCAGGTCTCTCCCTTGTCTCATATCTTGTTTGCAGTGTTCATAGAAAGGATCTTGAGACACGGTCGTGAAAAGGAGGGTGTCTGGTATGGGAACCTCAGCATCTCATCTCTACTTTATGCGGATGATGTGGTTCTGTTGGCATCTTCAGGCCAAGACCTTCAGCATGTATTGGGGTAGTTTGCAGCAGAGTATGAAGCAGCTGGGATGAGAGTCGGCTCCTCACAGTCTAAGGCCATGGTTCTCGACCAGAAATGGGTAGAATGCCATCTCCGGGTCGGGGGAGAAAGTTTGCCTCAGGGGAATGAGTTCAAGTATCTGGGCATCTTGTTCATGAGTGTAAAGGATTTAGGGGGGGTCAGTATTAAGCTGACCTCTTTACCTTAATTACGGTAATTTACTTATTCAGATTGAATAGTAATTTCACGGATTCTTTTCTTTTTCAGTTTACCCAATATTTCTGTGATCTTTATGATGGATAAATAAATAAAGCCATTAAGTGACAGAGAACGTTGACTTAGTTTGGTATGTCAAAGACACTACCATTTATTTAAAATAAATCAACTAAATTAACACCATTACACTTGATTGACATGATTTCACTTTCTTGCAATTTAACACGTCAGCACATTTAAATTGCAACACAACAGACATAAATACAGGATGTCATTATACTTAGTCTGTGGCTCTTTAGCTTAAATATAGTTACCAGATAGATTGAGAGGGATAAGGAGAGGTTGGAGAGGTTAAGAGAGGAAGTTATTGATCTTGAGTTTAACCAGATGACACTTTCCATCCGACTTCTGCTAAATCCAGGTACGTTTGTAAACAGCTCTTTACCTTGAAGACGACTAGTCTTATAAGGAGATGGTACCAGCCTTTCAGGCGTACAGAATCGTTGCAGGTCCAGTACGTCCGAACCGGTTCTCGTTTACGTTTCAACGTCTCCTGGGATCCGCGTCGATCATCAGAAAAGCGTCAGCTCCTGGTTGGCTTCAAGATAACTTATTCCAGGAAGGAATAAACAAAGTTTTGAGCTTACGCTCGTTCGAAGTGGACTCATAACAACATGTTATTAGTCCTTAACTGGATGACGTGTCCTTAGCGTGTGACTGAGTTCATCCAGCTCTTTGGGACGACCTCACATCTTGAAGTTCCCAGCAGACTCCGTCTATTCCAGCTTAGCTTAGAACTTTAAGACAGAACTCTGAGACTTGTCTCTTTCCCATTGGTTCAAAAGAAACAGTCGAGGAGTTCACTTGCTGTTATCACGACCCAAGGTTACAGCCAGCAGCAGAGGAAATGTTTAGGAAAAGACAGACTCATAGACTCCAAGAGGAAAAATACTTGGATTAGCGTCTTAACACTTCTAGAACAAATCTGAAAATCACAATAACACATAAAATTCACTCTGACACCATTATATGGTCAAGTAACACAGTAATACTCCATATTAAAAGAATAACAGCATATAACATATATCATGAAAATGACAAAAGTTATTCTTTTGATTACATTAGAATAAAATCAAAGATAGAAATAGTCTCTTTTGGTGACTATGTTCTCAGATTACAACTAATGGAATAATTTGTAGTAAATGTCTTGCTTTACTGAAAGGTCAGTAAAGGTCATCTCTGGAACAGTTCAAAAACCTTAGTTTGACCCTGGGTAGGTCCACTACATGAGTGATGGTAGGATGGAGTGGGAGATGGACCAACAGATTGGGGCTTCCTCCTCAGTAATACAGTAAGTGTAAGTGCTATGTGTTGTCATCATTGTATGTTTCAATACAATTACAAAATTAGTTCATTGCATTTAACTCGTCACACGTGAGATACCCAGGTGGAGCAGTGTGCAGCTATGTAAGCGCCTGAGGAGCATTTAGAGATTATGTGTCTTGTTCAAGGACACCACAACATGTACGCAAAGCAGGGAGTTGAACTTGTGACTTTCTGGTCCCAAGTCAGCTGCCCTACCTCTACAACATCTCGACCCCATAATGAGGGCATTGCTTCGGTCTGTCGTGGTGAAGAGAGAACTGAGCCGAAAGACAAAGCTCTCTATTCACTGGTCTTTCTACCTTCCATCCCTCACCTATGTCTATGAGGTTTGGATCATGACTGAAAGAACAAGATCTTGGATACAAGTGGCCGAAATGGGCTTCCTTCGCAGGGTGGCCAGGCTTAGCCTTAGAGATAGGGTGAGACGCTCCATCATCTGGGTGGAGCTCGGAGCAGTGCCACTGCTACTTTGCATCGAAAGGTGTCAGTTGAGGTGGTTCAGGCATCTGATTAAATGATGCCTCTTGGATGCCTCCCTGTAGAAGTTTTCCAGGTCCCACTGGTAGGAGGTCCCAGGGAAGACCAAGAAGTTGCTGGAGGGATTGTGTATCTTGTCTGGCCTGGAAACGACTCGGGGTCCCCCAGAACGAGCCGAAAAATCACTGGGTAGAGGGATGTCTGTGTTTCTCTCTTGAACCCGTTGCCTCCGTGACCCGATTACGAATAATCGTTGGAAGATGGATGGATGAATAAAAACAATTATACATTCACAAATCACCCTGAGTTATCTTTTTCTTTATGATTTATGTGATTGTAGTATTAAATGCTAAATTTTCTTTTAGTTAGCTCTTTTCATCCAATTAGGAACTAACACAAAACCTTTTTTAAATAACTACCCGGTAGTCACTATCCTGAGAATTTGCATTTGCCCCCCTCCCCTCCCATCGAGGAATTTTCAACTGATCAACCAGAGGAAACCAGCTGAATAAACATCGTGTCATCATTTCAGGACTCTTGGATTCCCATAGGCGTTTTCCTTGGCCATTCCCCGACATCCCTCAAGAATGTTTATGGATCTCACTGGAGGGAATTGATTGATTATTCCATTCTTATCAGAACTCTTACAGTGTCCTCGAGTGCATCCTTGGACATTGCTCATTGCTCTCATCATCTCTCCCCACCCTCTGCAGAATGTCTATGTTACTATGTGCTTGTATGTGCAAGATGTTTTTTTAATATAAGTTTTTCTTCTCACCCAAGAAGAAAAAGTTTAATATGAATTTTTTTGCCTCCAATTCCTACGTGTCCAGTTTCATTACTTTTTGTCTGTCTACACAGCTCTCACTTGTAAATGAGTCTTCAAGGCTCAATGTGATTTATCATTTGTTTAGTAGTTTGAGTTATTTGTTGTTTTAAGTTATATTAATGTTTTTTAGTTGTGTTGAGCATGTTTTTTAGGGTCCTCTGCCAATTACCTCCGTCTGTCTTGCTTCCTGCTCCTCATAACTTATCAGTTTACCATACCATAGCATACCATACCATACCATTTTATATATAGAGCACTTAAAACAGCAACAAGGCCAACCAAAGTGCTGTACAAACAAACAAACAAACAACAGGCAACACATAGGCAACATACAAAATGAAGTACAAAAAAAAGAATATAGACATAAAATAATCGCAGATAATAAATATAACAACCAAACACAGATCATCTTTAGCTGTGATCACTTGGCAATCATTCTTTCCATTGTACTGTACATTTAATTCTGGTTTTCACTAAATCACTAGTCAGTCAAACTGTTTATTCCTGGTTTCCTAGATCTTTGTGTTTACAGTCTTGTTTCATTTATGTTCCAGTGTTTTTGTTTGTTATGTTAGTTTGTTGTTGCTGCCGCAATTTTTGCCTTGTTTATTAAAATTGTTAACATTTCACCATTTACCTGTGTTTAAGTCTGCATTTTGGGTTTTAATTTTTGACTCATGACACTAGTGTCAATGGTTTGTGTAGGTACTGTTTTACAGCTATAATCAATGTTGCTTTAAAAAACAAGTGCACCGCAAGCAGAGCAATATACAAAGGAATAAAAAATGCAATACTTTTTATTAAAGCGTTTTCACCATGTTGTAAATACAGTAAACCATCAGACATCTGTGTTGCGATAGTTACCCAAATAAATTATTAATTTAATTTTGAGATGAAAAAAAGCGTGGTAAAAATGGTAATCCATGCTTTAAAGTGAGCCAATACAGAATCACTAGATATGAAATATAGAAAGGGGTCATAACTCTGGTAAGAAATGGAGCATGACAACATGCAAAGCCTCTCATCATGATAATACAGTACTTCCCACCAAGTTTTAGCAAACTCCTATAAAAGGTGAAAGAGTAGTTGAGCTGAAGAGAAAACCATTAACTAATGGACAGACAGAGGGTTGATATGCTCCGTAACATAATACGACCCTTCAGGTGTATAATAAAAGAAATGGAATTGGAAAGTTTATTCTGCCGTACCTTTTCTTGACAGCAATGATGAGCAGATCGTTGAAAAGGAAGAGGTTTACAGGACTGAACTTCATCCTCATGTTGACAATGGTTTTTCCTCTGGACATCTCCTGAAGCTCGCCCTTCTTCTCCAGAAATCGAGTCTCTGAGATGATCGGGATTGCCTGACGAGGACGGACAATTAGCCAAAGTTGTTCAGAATAATTACTAACAGACGTCATCGGTGCTGTCCCAATATGTAAAATTCAAACTCTACACTCCACACAGGTTTTTATATTGCAACAGAAAATGTATAAATTAGGGAATAGGTCTGCATGATACGAGTAAAACATGCAATTACATTAAGTGTTGAATACTGAATTGATGGTAAATCAGTTGCTGGGTGGAGTTTGAATGTTCTCTTTGTGCATGCATGGGTTTTCTCTGGGTATTCCACTTTCCTCCCACAGACCAAAAACATGCATGTTAGGCTGATTGGTAATTAAATTGTCTCTAGGTGTGAATGATAGAGTGAATGGTTGTTTGTCTCATTTGTCTCTATGTGTCCCTGTGATGGACTGGAGACCTGTCCAGGGTGTACCCTGTCTCTTGCACAGTGACTGCTGGACATGGGCACCAGCAACCCCTGGGACCCGGAAAGCAAGAAATGTGTGTGTGTGTGTGTGGGGGGGGGGGGGATCAGTTGCACTGAAAGTGAATGTGCAATGTATTGTCATCCTTGCATACAATGACAAAATTAGTGCTCTGCATTTGACCAATGTGTTACACCCAAGCAGAGCAGCGGGCAGCTATTTAACACGGGCGGCCGTGGCGTAGTGGTAAGGGCAGTCGTCTCCCGATCGGAAAGTTGGCGGTTCGACTCCCGGGACCCGCACCATGTGTCGTTGTGTCCTTGGGCAAGACACTTAACCCTGAGTTGCTCCCGGTAGGACTGGAAAGCACCTTGCATGGTAGTCTGCCGCCACCGGTTTATGAATGTGTGTAGCATTCAATATATGTGTAGCACTTTGAGATTTTCAGTAATGAAAAGTGCGTTATAAATTGAATTAATTATTATTATTATTATTATT
>JBBPBX010036051.1:0-26662 GCA_038048925.1 Garcialebias charrua | reverse complement strand
AGATGTAGAAAATCAAAAACAGGAACATGTCTGCATTGGTTTTTGCCAGGATTCCAACAGATTCCAACAGATTTTAGGACAAACACAGCTTTTATTTAAAAGCTTAATCATATTCAGCAGCACGGGAGAGCCAAACTAAACCATCTCATGATTTGAAACATTTATTATAAGAAGACTTTGCCAGAGTACCATGAGGGATTTGTGTGTTTTGTCTTTATTATTGTCAGAGATAAAAAATGAGTACAGTATATTTCCCATTAAGTTAAAGGTTTTTCAAGAAAAGTATTGAACCCAAAATGTTTTTAAAAAATCAAGCTGGCAAATTTAGGTGGAATGACCTTTAAAAAAAAGAAGTGAACAACCTCTCGGGGGTAAAGATGTACGCTTTATAATGATAGGAGCTGATAATTGCGCCTGCGTTGAGTTGTAATAATCGGAGTGTGCACCAGGGGGCACTGTGGTAGATCTAAGAGCCAGATCCTGCAGGTTCATGACGTGCTGTTAATAAAAGATCGTCCTTCAAGTACAAGTGTGTTTATTAATGAACCCACAACAAGATAAAACACAACCTGCACGCACTGTTCTGTCCCTGCATCTACTGGAAAATTATAATGTGGCATTATAGATTGTCCCCGAGCTATTCCAATCTGACTTCAAATCTCTCCACAGTACTGAGACTGCCCTACTGAAGGTTTTTAATTACATCTTCCTATCCACAGATACTGGTGACTCTGTGCTGCTTGTCCTATTATTGGACCTCTCATCCGCGTTCGACACCATCGACCATGAGATCCTCATTGCTAGGTTGGAGCAGTGGGTGGGCATCTCAGGGTCAGCCCTTAATTGGTTCAGATCCTACCTCACTGACAGATCCTTTTGTGTTTCCATCAATGATTTTAGTTCTGCAGTGGTGGCTCTTAAATGGGGGGTACCGCAGGGGTCCATCCTGGGTCCTCTCTTATTCTCCTTATACCTGCTGCCACTTGGTGCTATTTTCCGGAAACACAACATACCCTTCCACTTCTATGCCGATGACTGTCAAATTTACCTTCCCCTATGGTACATGCTCTATTCAGCCTCTGCTCGACTGCCTGGCTGACATCAGGGACTGGATGGCTCTAAATTTCTTAAGCTTCAATGATAAGAAGTCTGAAGCCATATTGTTCCTTCCCAATGACACAACCTCGAACCACTGCATCAACCTTTCTGCTCTACCCTGTCTGAAAAACAAAAGGTCACAAATCTGGGAGTGATAATGGATCCTTCCATGAAACTCAACAGTCATGTAAACATGATCGTTAAATCCTGTTTTTTCCAGCTGAGGCGACTGTCTAAGCTGAAGCCCATATTATCAAAAAATAACCTGGAGACAGTAATTCACGCATTTATTACATCTAGGCTTGATTACTGCAATTCACTTCTGCTTGGCGTCAGTCAGGCCACCATTGCACGATTACAACTGGTTCAGAACGCAGCTGCCCGATTTTTAACCAGCACACGCAAAAGAGAGCACATTACACCAGTCTTGGCCTCCCTGCACTGGCTACCGGTTCACCTTCGAATCCAATTCAAAATTCTCCTGTACGTCTACAAATCACTGAACAGCCTCGCTCCTGCCTATCTCTCGGATTTGATACACCCATTGTTCCCACCACGTGCTTTGAGGTCAGAGGACCGGGTACTTTTTTATTTATTTATATTTTTTACATTTTCCGGGCACTAGTGGCCTTTATTGGAGAGGGAGAGGGCGAAGCGGTGGAGAGGGGTGGAGACACCACAGAAAGGAGCTCGTCGGGTCCGGGACGTGAACCCGCAAAGCCTGTGGAGAGGCAAAAGCCTCAAGCATATGTGCCGCCCGCTTATCTCTCTGAGACTGCGCCACAGCGGCGGCACAGGACTGGGTACTCTTAATAGTTCCAGTAACTCGCCTTAAGTGCAGAGGTGACAGGGCCTTCTCTGTAGCAGGCCCAAGACTCTGGAACGAGTTACCGCTACTTGTCAGACAGGCCCCCTCCCTCGCAGTTTTCAAATCCCGGTTAAAAACTCACTACTACTCTGTTGCTTTCAACACCAGCTGATTTGTATTTGATCGTTTTATTTATGATCTGCAATGTTTTTATGTCTTTCGTGTTGTACTTCACTGTGTGTTGCCTGTTGTTTGTTTGTTTGTTTGTTCAGCACTTTGGTGTGGACTTGTTCCTGTTTAAAGTGCTTTATAAATAAAATGGTATGGTATGGTATTATTTCATGTTCTCAAATCATAAAAACTAATAATTATAATAACTGGTTCAACGCCACCCTGAAAATCCACACAGGACAGAAGTCATTTTGTTGTGAACAAAAATGTATTCCAAAGGGCCATTTAAACAGACACATGAAAATCCACAGAGGACTGAAGTCATTTTGTTGTGATCAGTGCAGCAAAAAGTTTAGAGAAAAGAGCAGTTTAAAGAAACATGATGATCCACGCAGGACAGAAGCCCTCATCATCTGTGTGAACTAAGGCTTATCAACCAGGGCCAATTAAACAGACGCATGAGAGTCCACATAGGATAAACGCCCTTTCCTTGTGCTCTGTGTAAACAAAAGTTTAATCAGAGGGGCCATGTAAATGCACCTAAATCCACACAGAGGGAAAAAGTAATCTAAAAGAACTCATTGGCAAGAAGCCACACACACTCGAGAGGAGCGGGCCCAGCTGTCTTCCACCACATTGGTTCTGCTTCGTCAGTGGGACCGGTTTTCTATCGAAAGATATTTAGATCAGATGGTGGTGAGGTTGTGTTTCAGTTGGTTGGTTTACCAAAGTAATATCGTTTTCAACCCAATTATGTAAATATAACAATTTGTTTTTATGCAGGATATAAGCATTGTTCCAAATGATGCAATTATGTGGAGAGTAATTGTGATTGTATAAAAGAGCCCAACAGAGAAGAACCTGCTGATGAAATTTAGCTAATTTTACTGGAAGTTTTCCAACTGCAAAAGAACAACGCAATAAAATTTTTTATCCATCCATCCATCCATCCATCCATTTTCTTCCACTTATCCGGGGTCGGGTCGCGGGGGTAGTAGCCTAAGTAGGGAGGCCCAGACTTCCCTCTCCCCAGCCACTTGGAGCAGCTCCTCTGGGGGAATCCCAAGGCGTTCCCAGGCCAGCCGAGAAACATAGTCCCTCCAGCGTGTCCTGGGTCTTCCTCTGGGTCTCCTCCCGGTGGGACATGCCCGGAACACCTCACCAGGGAGGCGTCCAGGAGGCATCCTAACCAGATGCCCGAGCCACCTCAACTGGCTCCTCTCGATGTGGAGAAGCAGCGGCTCTACTCCGAGTCCCTCCCGGATGACTGAGCTTCTCACCCTATCTCTAAGGGAGAGTCCAGACACCCTGCGGAGAAAACTCATTTCAGCCGCTTGTATCCGAGATCTCGTTCTTTCGGTCACAACCCAAAGCTCATGACCATAGATGAGGGTGGGAACGTAGATCGATCGGTAAATTGAGAGCTTTGCCTTTTGACTCAGCTCTCTCTTCACCACGACAGACCGGTACAGCGCCCGCTTCACTGCGGACGCTGCACCTATCCGCCTATCGATCTCACGCTCCAGTTTTCCCTCATTCGTGAACAAGACCCGAGATACTTAAACTCCTCCACTTGGGGCAGGACCTCCTCCCCGACCCGGAGAGGGCATGCTACCCTTTTCCGGCTCAAGACCATGGCCTCGGATTTGGAGGAACTGATCCTCACCCCGGCCGCATCACACTCGGCTGCAAACCGCTCCAGCGACAGCTGTAGATCACGATCTGATGAAGCCAACAGGACCACATCATCTGCAAAAAGTGGCAGCACGGTGGCACAACTGGTAGAGCTGCTGCCTCTCAGTGAGAAGGTTGCCGGTTCAAATCCCGGTCTGGGGCCTTTCTGGGTGGAGTTTGCATGTTCTCCCCGTGCATGCGTGGGTTTCCTCCGGGTACTCCGGTTTCCTCCCACAGACCAAAAAACATGCTTGTTAGGCTGATTGGTGACTCTAAATTGACCCTAGGTGTGAGTGTGAGAGTGGATGGTTGTTTGGTGTGAGTGAGACAGGTCCCTCTTGTAAATGAGTCCCCGTGACTCAACGAGGCTAGCCTGTATAAATAAAGGTTGAATGAATGAATGAAAAAAAAAACAGAGAAGCGATTCTAAGGCCACCAAAACGGATCCTCTCAACACCTTGGCTGCGCCTAGAAATTCTGTCCATAAAAGTTATGAACAGAATCGGTGACAAAGGGCAACCTTGGCGGAGTCCAACTCTCACCGGAAACGAGCCTGACTTACTGCCGGCAATGCGGACCAAGCTCTGACACCGGTCGTACAGGGACCTAACAGCCCATATCAATGGGCCTGGTACCCCATACTCCCGGAGTACCCCCCACAGAACCCCCCGAGGGACGCGGTCGAATGCCTTTTCCAAGTCCACAAAGCACATGTAAACTGGTTGGGCAAACTCCCACGCACCCTCCAGGACCCTGCTGAGGGTGTAGAGCTGGTCCAGTGTTCCACGACCAGCACGAAAACCACACTGCTCCTCCTGAATCCGAGGTTCGACTATCCGACGGACCCTCCTCTCCAGAACCCCTGAATAGACCTTACCAGGGAGGCTTAAGAGTGTGATCCCCCTATAGTTGGAACACACCCTACGGTCCCCCTTTTTGAATAGGGGAACCACCACCCCAGTCTGCCAATCCAAGGGAACTGCCCCCGATGTCCACGCGATATTGCAGAGTCGCGTAAGCCAACACAACCCCACAACATCCAGAGCCCTAAGGAACTCAGGGCGAATCTCATCCACCCCTGGAGCCCTGCCACCGCGGAGCTTTTTAACCACCTCGGTGACCTCAGCACCAGAGATTGGAGAGCCCGACCCAAAGTCCCCAGGCTCCGCTTCCTCAGTGGAAGACGTGCCAGTAGGATTGAGGAGGTCTTCGAAGTACTCCGCCCACCGACTCACAACATCCCGAGTTGAGGTCAACAGCACGCCATCCCCACCATAAATGGTGTTGGTCGCGTACCGCTTTCCCCCCCTGAGACGCCGGATGGTGGACCAGAATCGCCTCGAAGCCGTACGGAAGTCATTCTCCATGGCCTCTCCGAACTCCTCCCACGCCCGAGTTTTTGCCTCAGCAACCACCCGAGCCGCATGCCGCTTGGACTGTCGGTACCTATCTGCTGCTTCCGGGGTCCCACAGGCCAAAAAGGCCCAATAGGACTCCTTCTTCAGCCTGACAGCATCCCTCACTGCCGGTGTCCACCACCGGGTTCGAGGGTTGCCACCACGACAGGCACCAACAACCTTGCGGCCACAACTCTGATAAGCTGCCTCGACAATAGAGGCGCGGAACATGGCCCACTCGGGCTCAATGTCCCCCGCCTCCCTCGGAACGTGTTCAAAGCTCTCCCGGAGGTGGGAGTTAAAGCTCCGTCTTACGGGAGACTCTGCCAGACGTTCCCAGCAGACCCTCACAATACGTTTGGGTCTGCCAGGTCTGACCGGCATCCTCCCCCACCATCGGAACCAAAAATTTAATCCCCCTAATTTATTATATACTTGTAAATGATTTGGGAAAATATTCCACATAGAATTTGAATTTTTTAGAAATCGTTTAATCCAGTTAATTTTTATACTCTGATTAAAGGTAGAAAATTTTTAAAAAATTAGACCTCCTTCAGCTAATGAATTTGAAAGAACAGATTTTTTAACCTTATGTGCCTTATTTTTCCATATAAAGTTGAACAAAATCTTATCAAGGTCAGAGCATAGAGATTTACTGACCTCTAGTGAAGAAAAGACATATGACGCTCTAGACATTCCTTCAGCTTTGCTTAACAACACTCTACCATAAACGGATAAATCCCTGCCTAACCAACTATTAAATTTCTTTTTAATGGCTTCATGAACAGATGTAACATTACTGTCTATGTTAGAGTGTTCTTTAGAAATATTAATTCCAAGATATTTAACAGTATCTCTTATAGGGATATTGCAAATTTCAGTATTATCAGTTGTAAATAGGGGCAAAGTTTCACATTTTTTTAGATTGAGTTTTAAAGGTTCAGTATGTAATTTCTGGAACACGCTGGAACTTAGGAAAATTTTTGAACAGAGACACGTTTCTGGTCCCTCCCCCTCAGAGCCATATATGGCTCTGAGGCTTGCTCTTGCCCTTGCTCTGCTGAAATTCAAGCTCTGTTTTTATTGGCTGGTTAAAAACTCTGTTTTTATTGGCTGGTTACAAACTCTGTTTTTATTGGCTGGTTAACGGCGTCACTGTGGCTTTTTAGAAATGCTTTTAGAGAAGCAAGGGGACAATAGTTTTTTTCAGAGATTACTTGTCTAAAATCAGTATGTCAGGAGGTAGTGACAGAGTGAAGAAATATGTTAAAAATATATTGTTAGAAAAGTTACATACAGCTCCTTTAATCCTGAAATGTTAGAAAATTTAGATATAACTGATAAAGCTATACAGGAACTTCACCAGAATTTTTTTTTAAATAATGTTGTATCGTCAGCAAGTTGTGAAATTTTAAGTTCTTGATCAAATATTTTAATTCCTTCAAAAGAGCTTTGTCTGATTAAATAATTTAAAATTTGACCTACAAGCAGAAATATGTAAGGTGAAGCCGGGCAGCCCTGACAAACCCCTCTACCAATATTAAACCGTCCAGATGTACCATATAAAAGTTTTACAGAACTATTGTTGTGGGCTGCCATTGCATGTAAATGCATGGAAGCCACCTATTGTTATTGTGCTCGAACGTGTGTCTACATTGTCGTCGAGCGTTAATGCGGCCCGAACCACAATGTCTACCCCCACAAAAGTTATATCAAAACGACTGGCTCGGCCCCCTGATGTGTGCTATTACTTTCCGTGGCAACCTAATTTGCGAACAAAGATGTAATGAATCTCCAAATCCAGGAACTAGTTGGTTACTGCCCACTTATTATTCTACACCAGAAAAAGTTATCTTTTTCAACTTTAATACGGACCGAACCACAAAGTGAACCCCCACAAAANCACACACACACACCGTTGTCCATAAATATATATGTACTGTAAATATGTGTGTATGTATGCATAGCCTATAATTGAGTTTTTTTTTTAATCATGAGTTTTTTTAAACATATTGCCTAATAGTTTCCTCAAATTATTGGGGTGGCCTAAGGTTAATCTAGTGTGACCAAGTTTTTCCACCGCTCAACTCTGGTGGAGAAAATATCTTCCTACACTCACCAGGCTCTGTCATTTTGTGCTGACCAGCAAAAAATAAAATTAAAATGTAAAAAATCCCTGATCAGTTTCTCAAATCCCCACTAGGCTTGGGGACATCGGCATATTTCTTGTTTCACATTATAAACAAAAACGCTTCACTTATATTATAATATCGATAAGATGAAATACATTTTGCTGCTCAGTGAATTACTGAAACACAGCTGCAGTTCGTTTGTCTGTATATGTCATTTTAAAACATGACCTATTTTATCTGCAGTCATTATTAGGAATCTTCACACTTAAACATATGTGTTTAAGTAACAAAACTTTGTTTCATAAGCTAACATATATTATTTTTTGAGTTTTTGTTTGTTTGTTTGTTTGTTTGTTTGTGGTTTTTAATCTTTATTTATTTTGAAATGCAGTAAATAGTGAGTAAGGGCTGTACAATATTAGGCTATTGAACTTTTGGCAGTGTATAAAGATCAGTATCACATCAGTCACAGACCAAAGAAGCACAATATTAAAATATTCTCCTCAAATTTATTAGGAATCTTCACACTTGAAAATAACATAAAGTAATAAAATAAATGCTAAAACTTTTTAGTTGTATTACAACCAAACGTTATTTGTTTTGAAACATAAAATGAGCCCAGAAGTCAGTAAGCCTCTAATATTACAGAGCTGGTATTTTAAGAGCCCATGTCTTCCCTGTTGACTTTCCTTCACAGAGTTGTTTTTAATCAAGCCTTTGTCCTGACTCAAAGATAAGAGTTTGAATGCATTGTCCGTTCTTGCTGTTTATCAGTTCAAGTGTTTCACATCATGTGTTTGTCAGCACATCATTAGAAAGAGCAGACAGCTAATTAGTTGTTTATGAAGTCTGCTGATTAGAATTTCTATTTGCATTGTGCTGCACAAGAAAATCATGCAAAGCCATTGAGTTCTTGGTTTGTGTTTGTGCCTCATTTCCTTCCTTCATTCTTTACAGAAGCCAGAGAAAGTCATGAGCCAATGACAGATGTCTGACAAGAGCAATGCTGGCTGACTTGGCAAAATTTACCTGCAATCAGGAAACAATTCCTCTTCACCTTCAGCTTTATAAATATATTTTAGATTTTTTTTTCCTAGACTTTTATATTGATTTTCTAAAATAACTTGGCTTTAAACATTTTAGTGTATAGTTGAAAAGAAAATGCTCAACACCAGTAAAGCAATGTGTTTTTGTGTTGTTAAGGTTTTTAAAGGTTCATTTTGAGTACAGGGTTGTAAATTTTTGTATTTCCTTTCAATTTCATGCATTCTTGCATTGTACCTCTGGGTGTCGAATATTGCCTTCTGATTTTTCCAATGCAGAAATTGATGTTTTTAAAGAAATTCCCAGGGAAGGAGAAACCTCCATTTCTATTCTACTTCTCTATGTTCTCTTCTTTTCCATGTTTTGCAGCTGTAGCTATGGAAGTGAAAAGTAATTAGACCATGTGCCAGAAATAGTAGACCAAAAGTATGAGTGTTGTCATTTCTTGACATGTTATGTTGTAAAAAGAAGACAGACCTGCAATGAGTTCGGGACATGGGCAATATAGTAATTTCACAGTTGTTGAGCTTTTATTGTAAACAAATTGCAACATTTAGTGAACTGCACCAACGTGACTATATCACATTATGGAGACTGACTGTATCAATCACATACTGCAATTTGGTTGGTCTTGTTGTCACAAAATAAAGTAAAAAATAACATTTTCCCCTGGATGCAATATAAATCAAAGAGCAAAATCCAAAATTTCAGTTTGCTATGGAGCCCTTTTTGAAGGAATTGTTTTGTCATCTGGAAATGGCATTTTTAATAAGAGAACCATGGCACCATCATATCCCGCCATATTTAAGACTAATGCAAAACCCACAGTCAATTTATTTTACAGGCTATATTTAACATTATGGACGATTCTGATGAATGAATGCATCATAGCGTCAACAGATCATTCACACCTATAAAAACAACACTGATGTTGTAAACACATTCAACAAAAAATGTCATTTCAGTATTGTTATAATATAGATAATGATAAAAATGAACATTACCAGGTGTTTCATCAATCGTATAATAATTCTAAAATAGCAAACCAGTGAGGAGATCAGGATACGGGGTGATTTGGGGTTCAGGGTAAACTTCAATTTAATACTGAAGTGCTTCTTGAGAATGTTAAACCACATTTTTGTACATTTCAAATGTAGCTCATTTAAATTATTTCAGAAGAAAACAATGCATGTCGTCTGCAGATATTGCAAACAATAAATTATTTCTTAATTCTTAACGTGTGATTTCTGTTTTTTTTGTTTGTTTTTTCACCTAGAGAAAACCTGATGGCTTCCATCCTGGACCTGTCATTATGTGTCTGTGTTCACCTTGCTGTCCTCTCAAACCCAGCCGGCCGAACCAGCCGCTTGTCCTGAGCCTGGTTCTGCTGGAGGTTTCTTCCTCATGAAGGAGTTTTTCCTTTCCACTGTTACCACTGTGCCTGCTTAGGATGAGAGACTGTGATGAAGGGAAAACAACGCAATCTGTTGGCTTCTCAGATAAATAACATTGTTAATAGGGATGGGACAGATCCGATCCAGTATCGGTATCGGTATCCGATACCAGCATAATTTAAGTATCGGATATCGGATCCAACCTGCCGATATTTCCGATCCAGCTTCAAAGAGCACTTGTGTTCCATCATATTCTGTGACTGCCGTCTTAACATTATGTGAGTTAAAACCAATGAAGACACTCACAACAGGAAACTCACAAACTTTAACAGTATAGTCTTTATAGTATAGAAAACATTCCAAAATACACATAACTTTATAGTCTCAGTACAAATATTTCATTATACAGATTCACATACCTGAACAGTATCGGATCGGAACAGTATCGGTATCGGTCAATATCCAGTTCTTAAGTATCGGATCGGATCGGAAGTGAGAAATGTGGATCGGTGCATCCCTAATTGTTAACTGACTTTACATGTATATGAATGTTTCTGTTCAGTGCCCTGAGATGACTTCTGTTGTGACTTGGCATTAGATAAATAATCTGAATTGGATTGAATTGAAAATATGTAACATCAAAAAATAATCAAATACCATATAGTGTTTGAAAGATTTTTGATTGGCTCCCTGTCCATCCATCTATCCATCCATCCATCCGTCCATCCATGCATCCATCCATGCATCCATCCATGCATCCATCCATCCATCCATCCATCCACCCATCCATCATCTTCCAATTGTTCCGAAGTGGGGTCTCAGGGGCAGCAGCTTGAGCAGGGAGGCCCAGACATCTCCTTCAACAACCATCTCTTTTAGCTCTTCTGGGAGGACCCCAAGAAATTTCCAAGCCAACTGAGAGATGTGATCTCTCCAGCGTGTCCTGGTCTCCTCCCAGTCAGACATGCCCGAAGCACCTCCAGGCATCCAGGGAGCATCCTTACCAGATGCCCGAACTGCCTCAACTGGTTCCTCTCGATGTGGAGAAGTAGCGGTTCTACTCCAAGTTACTTCTGGATAACCAAACTTCTCTATCTCTAAGGGAGAGTTCAGCTACCATGCAGAGGAAAATCATTTCAACCGCCTGTATCCACGATCTCATTCTTTCAGTCACTGCCCAGAGTTCGTAGCTATAGGTGAGGGTAGGAACGTAGACTGACCGGTATACAGAGAGCTTTGCCTTACAGCTCAGCTCGCTCTTCACCACCACAGACCGGAACAGAGTCCACAATACTGCAGACCCTTCACAAATCTGTCTGTCAATCTCACGCTTCATTTTTCTCTCACTCATGAACAAAACCCAGAGATACTTGAACTCCTCCACTTGGGGCAGAACCTTACCCTCGACCTGAAGAGAGCAACCCACCCTTTTCCGACTGAGGACCATGGCCTCAGATTTGGAGGTGCTGATTCTCATTCCATCTGTTTCACTCTCAGCTGCGAACCGCTTCAGCAAGAGCCGAAGATCACGGCACAATGATGCCAACAGGACCACATAATTTGCAAATGATAGAAAATGAATCCTGAGGCCACCAAACCAGAATCCCTCTGGCCCCTGGCTGCACCGAGAAATTCTGTCCATAAAAGTTATGAACAGAATCAGTGACAATGGGAAACCCTTTTGGAGTCCAACTCCCACCCTGAAGGGGTGTGACTTAATATCGGCAATGCAAACCAAACTCTCGAACCACTTGTATAGGGACCAAACAGCCCATAGCAATGTGCCCCCAATCCCATATTCACAGAGCACCCCCCACAGTGTACCCAGAGGAACACGGTCAAACTCCTTCTGCAAGTCCACAAAACACATGTAGACTGAATGGGCAAACTCTCATGACCTCTTGATGACCCTAGTGAAGGTAAAGAGGGTCCAGTGTTCCATGGCCAGGATGGAACCTGCATTGTTCCTTCTGGGACCGAGGTTCTCCGAGGTTCATTATTCCATATTTGCCAAGCTGATCTCAATGCTCTCAGGCTGCAGGTTTACTTGCATTCCTAGAATTTGTAAATTTAGAATGGGAGGCAGAGTTTTCACTTATCAGGCTCCTCTCTTGTAGAACCAACTTCTAGTTTCTGTCTGTGAGGCTGACACTCTGTGTACTTTAGGACCAGACTGAAGACTTTCCTTTTGCTAAATTCTATAGTTAGAGTTGGCTTGGGTTTCCTGGACTATTTCTTATATATGTTGCTATAGTCTTACACTGCTGGAGGACAAACTGACCACATTTCCTCATTCTGCTGTCTTTATCTACCTGATATGTCTCTTTATAAGCTTTTCTTTCATTTAACTCTGTCATCTCTAACCTCAGGTACTCTAGGCAGATTGCTACTCATATGGAGTCTGGTTCTGCTGGAGGTTTCTTCCTGTTAAAAGGCAGGTACAGTAGTCCAGCGCTACTTTGTGGTTCATATTTTTGCGGACGTGCTCTATCGTGGTTTTTCAAAATAAGATTGGACATGACACAAAATTGGCTGATTGATGGATGAGCCGCACAATCCCCAATAATTTGTATTAAAAATAAAATATTTAAAATTATTTAGCACCTGTTGCAGCCCACAGCTGCAGGAAAAATGTCAAGGTCTCCACTCTGCAGTGGAGAAGTGGGTGTGTCCGAGAGCACTTGCAGGTGACAGAGAGCAGACGAGGCAGAGAGCACATAAGACCATTTAGAGTTTATATATATTTTTTTAGAACATTGCAAGAGTGTGGGAACGGTTTCAAATGCCTTTATATATATATATATAATATTGTGTATGCTGTTCAGTGTCAGGAGGGCTGTGATCAGTCTTATATCAGGGAAACTAAACAGCCACTGGCCAAAAGGATGGCCCAGCACAGAAGATCAACATCATCAGGTCAGGACTCTGCGGTCTACACTCATCTCCAGGCCAGCGGTCACTCTTTCAGGGATGAAGATGTTCACATCCTTGATAGAGAGGAACGATGGTTTGAGAGAGGAGTAAAGGAGGCCATCTTTGTGAAAAGAAACCGTCCATCATTAAACAGAGGTGGAGGCCTCCGGGTTCAACTGTCCCCCTCTTACAATGCTGTTATTGCTAGTATCACTCAGCCCTCTGTGAATAGCAAACAACCATCAGGGTGCTAACGATCCATCGTTAGGCTGATGGTCCTCCTTGATCATGTGAGCAGCTGGTTTCAGGCTGTCATCAGCCAACTGGTTGATCCACTGTGAGAGGGTGCTATTTATAAGACTGAGCTGAACACAGCAGCTCAGACTGAGGAAGTCTTTCGGACGAAAGACGAAACGTTTCTACAATTTTTTTGCTTTGTTTTGTTTTTTGAATGTCCAGAGGACCAGACTTAGATTTTTCTACCTGGATTATTGAGCATGCATCAGGGCCTTTATATATACACTGCCACCAGACAGTTTGGTCCCTACAATTATAGCTTGTTGCAAAGACCTATAACAACAGCATTTAAACAATGTATGTACCGGTATGTATCTAAAATAAGTTGCCACCTGGATTTAAATAAGCAAATAGGTATGAGCCTCCTATTGGATAATTACTGCATGGGTGATTATCTTTCAGCTGGCAACGTTATTTAACCCCAACTGGTGTGATGAGTTGCCGCTCATTTCTCAGACAACCATGTTGAAAGACACATCATGTGGTCGTGTAAAAGATGTCAGTCTCTTTGAGAAGGGTCAAATCATTGGCCTCAAGCAGAGAAAACATCTAAGGAGATTGTAGAAACTACTAAAACTGGGTTAAGAACTGTCCAACACATTATTAAAAACTGGAAGGATAGTGGGGACCCATTGTCTTCGAAGAAGAAATGTGGCCGAAAAAAATCCTGAAGGATCGTGATCAGCGATGACTTAAACGTTTTGTGAAATCAAATGGAAGAAAACAACAGTAGCACTCAGGGCTGTGTTTAATAGTGAAAGTAAGAGCATTTACACATGCACAATGTGAAGAGAACTCAAGGGATTGTGACTGAACAGCTGTGTAGCCTTAAGAAAACCACTAATCAGTGAGGCTAACTAGAAAAAAGGCTTCAATTTGCTAGAGACATAAGGATTGGACTCTGGAGCAATGGAAGAAGGTCATGTGGTCTGATGAGTCCAGATTTATCCAGAGTGATGGGTGCATCAGGGTATATATATATATAAGTGGTGTAATGGTACATCAGAGTCAGAGAATCTTTATTGTCATTTGCACCGCATGTGGTACATGTGATGAAATGAGATTATGTACACAGGGTCCCAGTTACATCCAACAATAAAATTTTAAGAGAAGAACAGTACTCGTTTCGGTACAGCATGTTCGGTTTGGACCACGTGTGTACCGTTTCAATTGTTTTTTTCACTCATTAAATTTTATTAACTAGAGATTATGCACCGCGTAACTAAAGTTCCTAAGTATAATTCAGTATGGCACTATTAATTGTTGCATAGTCTTGCAGTACACAGTATTAGCAGACTAGCATGTACCGGACAGAGCTTGAAGACCCTTTCTTCTCATTGCAGTCTCCTGTTTGGGAACATTGTGGCTTTCTTGTTAAAACTCAACAATGGGAAAAGCGGACAAATCCAAAACTGTGTGTTTCACTGGGACAAGATCTGCAGCAGGCAACATGTCTAATTTGTTAACGCACTTGAAACGACATCATCCGAATGTGAATGTCTCTCTACAAGCAAGAAAAGCAGCTTATGCAAAGACCTATAACAGCAGCATTTAAACAACCTTTATAAGGTAATTGAGATTGATCCAAAGCAATACCACAAGCTCTATGAGTTTTTAAAGCAATAGATCTACATTTTTATTCTGATGCTTAATGCACTGGCTTTAAGCATTTGATTAAAGTTCTTGAGCCCT
The DNA here is from genome assembly GCA_038048925.1 of Garcialebias charrua. NCBI lineage: Eukaryota > Metazoa > Chordata > Actinopteri > Cyprinodontiformes > Rivulidae > Garcialebias > Garcialebias charrua. Next base: position 12,042 of record JBBPBX010036051.1, on the reverse strand, counting down.
GCCATGACATGCCATCATGTCTTTCTACACTTCAGCCAAAAAAGTTGTACCAGTGCTTTATGAAAAAGCTAAAACTGATACCAACCCCAGATTTAAAGCCCTGCCACATATCAATGATGATGAGCGAGAGAGGATATTCAACCACTTTACAACAGAAATGATGACCATCCAAGAAGAGGTATTGTTATTGGTTTATTGTGATCTAATTCCATCCATCCATCCATCCATTTTATAATCTTATTAACTCAATTTTTTACCTCTTTGTGTTGTTTTGCAGTCTGAGGATGTCACAGAGATAGCAGCTGAGTTTTCTTCAGCTTCAGGGAAATCATCTACCATATCACCTCCAGCTAAGTAGTCTGTAATGACCGAACTCTTTGGTGAACTTTTCCAGGGACAGGTGGGAAGTAGCAAATCCCTTTTGGAGTGGGTCCAAGAAGAGGTTGTGAGTACAGAGCTTCAGGGAGCCCTTCATTTGAAGCTGACCCTCTTCTTTGGTGGAAAGACAGTGAGGCTAAATCCAACCACACTCTCTATTCGTGCTACCTCTGTTGCTAGGGAGCGGTTTTTCTCTACGGCTGGAGATATTGTCACTGCAACTTTTTGCATAAAATGTGGATAAGTTGGTCTTTTGGGACAAAAACTTAAAACTTGATTAGATTGTAAATGGTCTGTTGCTGCTTATTGTTCTGGTTCTGACTGTTATTGTATTTATTGAGATTTTTATGTATTTATTGTAAAGAGTGCTGTTTATTTTAAATATCATCCAAATGGGACACGTTTATTTATTTTTATACAAACGTATTGTTTACTTGGCATAGTTTCAAAATAAACATTTTGTAAGTCTTTATTTTGGCCTTTTTTGTACAGAAAATTAACCAAACCGAGCCTCCTTGAAACTGAACTGAACCAAAATGTGACTTTAGTGTACCGTTACACCCCTATACTGTATATATACTAAAACAAACTTCTACTTACTACTTGTAAAACTATTACTTTGTGGTTTTTCACTTATCGCGGGGCTTCAGGGTATGGATCCCCCATCAAAAATGAGGGACTACTGTAGTTCCTTTACCCTTCTGCCAATGATCTGCTCAGGATGGAAGAGCGAAAAATCAATCCAATCTGCTGGTTTTCTCACTATTATTAATAATATAAATAAAAAGAGTTAAATTTAGTGTTTATTTTTGAATTGCATTTATGTATTGAGCTGCCACCTCTTAGCAAGCAGGTTGCCCTGGTTCAAATCCTGGCCAGACGCCTTACTGGGTGGAGTCTGCCTGTTCTCTCTGTGCTGCATGAGTTTTCTCCAGGTACTCCAGTTTCCTCCCACAGACCAAAAACATGCATGTTAGACTGATTGGTAACTCTGAAATGTCTCTAGGTGAGAGTGAGAGAGTGAATGGTTGTTTTTCTTGTTTCTCTCTATGTGTCCATGTGATGGACTGGAGACCTGTCCAGGGTGTCCCCCACCTCTCGTAAAGGGGCCGCTGGATAGGGGCACCAGTGATTGACCAAAAAGGAAGAAGTGGGTAAAGATAATAGATGGATGGATTAATTTAATTATGGGGATAGATGGCTACCCATCCTGAGCCCAGTTTTGCTGCTTTTAATCCTGTTGAAAGTTTTTTTTTTCTTCCCACTGTCTCCAATATGCTACTCAGCATGGGAGAAAGCGATACAGATTTTCTTAAATGGATCACTTTTACTGCTAGTTATGTTATAACGTATGTGAATGTTTGTGTACAGTAACTTAATGTGACTTTTGTTTTGAACTGATGCTACATGAATAATCTATTATATTCAACTGAACTGAATATCTTCATTAGAACTCCTGTCCAGTCGAAGAGAAAATGAGCATCACATTTTCAATTAAAAGTAAATTAAATGAAAATATATAAATCAATACATTTATAAAGTAAATTAAATGTAAAACAATTGTTTGATTTTTCAATTAAGTGTCATTGTTCTTGTTTCTCTTCTCACATCCCTATTGGTGATAACCCCCACCACCACCAAAAGGTGAGGTGCCTTTTCACCTAAACAGACTTTCATCCTTTCACAACCTGTGAAATGAAGGCTTACAGATGAACATTAGTGGTTCAGTAATCCCTTTATTTTCTTCATGTTCATCCTCTCTGTATCATCACGATCATTGGAAGTGTTGTATTTAGTTTTGTTTAAAATATTACTTATCTTTCCTCCACCACTGTGAGAACACTGAGTTAGAACACCTTTATATCAGTTTTTCCATTTCAGTTCTTAGATAGGATGTACTTTTGTAAATATTGTTCCAAAATGCGCTAAATGAAAGGCCATGTCTACCATAAATTAATACTTATCACCTGCTATATTGATCCGCTGCGTTAGTTCCGCTGCCTTTGCTCCGCTGCGTTAATGTCGCTGCGTTAGCTCCGCTGCATTTGCTCCGCTGCGTTAGCTCCGCTGCGTTAGCTCCGCTGCGTTAGCTCCGCTGCGTTAGCTCCGCTGCGTTAGCTCCGTTGCGTTAGCTCCGTTGCGTTAGCATGTTAGACCCTCCAAAAATAGCTGCCGCAGCTGTTAGCTCAATAACAATCCAACATCTGAGGCTGCCAGGCAAACATCAAGGCGAGCTCCGCCGCCTGTCGGCTCCGTGTCCCCGGTGAGAGCGATAGCATCCACCCGTTCATCCTACAGCTAGGCTTGTTAGCATGTTATCTGTTGCTTCTCCGGCCTAGCACGCTGTCTGCTGCTTCACAGCGTCGTTTTCCTTCGTCCATCCGTCACTCCACAAAGCCGCCGTTCAGCTCCTGCTCATGTATCCGAGTGCACGAACCTCTAAACGGACACTGTCCATCCGAACCCAGCTCTCGAGGCCGGAGCTAAATGGCTAAACAGCCGAACACCACCGAACACCGCCGAACACCGGCGAACAATGCCGAACACTGACGGACACTGATGGAAACTGATGGAAACTGCGTAATCGGCTTCAAAATAATAATAATATGTAATAATAATAATAATAATACTTTATTTATAAACGGTAAAGGAAAAGGGTAGAGTGCCCTCTCCAGGTCGGGGAGGAGGTCCTGCCCCAAGTGGAGGAGTTTAAGTATCTCGGGGTCTTGTTCACGAATGAGGGAAAACTGGAGCGTGAGATCGATAGGCGGATAGGTGCAGCATCCGCAGTGAAGCGGGCGCTGTACCGGTCTGTCGTGGTGAAGAGAGAGCTGAGTCGAAAGGCAAAGCTCTCAATTTACCGATCGATCTACGTTCCCACCCTCATCTATGGTCATGAGCTTTGGGTTGTGACCGAAAGAACGAGATCTCGGATACAAGCGGCTGAAATGAGTTTTCTCCGCAGGGTGTCTGGACTCTCCCTTAGAGATAGGGTGAGAAGCTCAGTCATCCGGGAGGGACTCGGAGTAGAGCCGCTGCTTCTCCACATCGAGAGGAGCCAGTTGAGGTGGCTCGGGCATCTGGTTAGGATGCCTCCTGGACGCCTCCCTGGTGAGGTGTTCCGGGCATGTCCCACCGGGAGGAGACCCAGAGGAAGACCCAGGACACGCTGGAGGGACTATGTTTCTCGGCTGGCCTGGGAACGCCTTGGGATTCCCCCAGAGGAGCTGCTCCAAGTGGCTGGGGAGAGGGAAGTCTGGGCCTCCCTACTTAGGCTGCTACCCCCGCGACCCGACCCCGGATAAGCGGACGAAAATGGATGGATGGATATTTATAAAGCCATTTAAAACAACCACAGCTGCAACAAAGTGCTATACACATGAAATTAAGAACATGTGAACACAAAATATATATATATATATATATGTAACATAGTTAATATTGAATAGAATTCCACTTGTCATTACTTCCAAGTTTAGGTTCATGTGTAAAGGGTGAAACAGCACCCCCTCTGGCTGATTGGCGGTTATAAATATTGTGAACACAGACATCTCATTGCCAGTTCATACGAGATGGGCATGAGGTAGGTCCACTGAGTTAAACGCTCCAGTAAAATATTATGTTAGCTTGATGCTGACATGAAATGATTTTCCTCATAAGGTGCTGTACCCGCTGTGATGAACCTGATTTATGATCAGTCCATATTCTGTTCTGTACAGGTACACATTATTTTATTTATTTGTATTTCTGTTTAATATTAATGTTGTAAATACGGCAGTTGGCCAGTTCATACGAGATGGGCATGAGGTGCTGTACCCGCTGTGATGAACCTGATTTATGATCAGTCCATATTCTGTTCTGTACAGATAAACAACGTTTTACCTCATCCTGTCTCTTTTTGTAGCCCTGCTGTCAAGAATTTCAGTGACAAGTGAGCATATAGAAACAAAAAGCATTATTTCTATTTTATTTACAGTATATTTTACATTTTTGTGAAACCTCTTTTTCTACAGAGGGCAGTGGAAAAAGTACAAAAAATTTCAAACATAAAAACAGAGATATAAAATGGTTTATACAAATAATATTGCAAACAGAATCTAACATTAAAATAATTTAAAACAAAAATCACCAAACTTTTTTTTTTTTTTTCATATTTTATTTAAACCATGTTGGTAAGGTTTTTTTTGTTTACATGGAAAACAAAAAGTCTCATAAAATATATTCAAGATTCAAGATTTTTTTTTGTTTACATGGAAAACAAAAAGTATCATAAAATATATTAAAACATTATTTAATTATTGCACAAATTTGAAAAAAGAATTATTTAAATGTTCTAAATAAAAATGTTTATAAAAACTACTTATAATCTAAAATGTGATAAAATGCTAAAAAAAAATGTTTATCCTAAAATTCCAGAATTAATTCATTATTTGCTCTAATTAGACTGAAAATCCAAAAAGTTTCAAAAAAGTTAAAATCATGAGACCTGAAGCTGCATGATGACTGAGTTTAGGGTTATTTCTATTGTATTTGATTTGTAGTGTTTGTCTCTGAGTTTTAGTTTGTTTTAGTGAAATAAATACACTGTTAAAAGTCATACTCTCCATTAGTTATCATAACGTTTTTCTATAAGTTACTTCCAATTAACATAATGAGTTATGTAATTTCAACTTAATTTCATGCGTTATTGGCATTTCAACTCAAGGTTGTGAGTCACGTCTGTGAAACATAAATTTAAATGTGCGAACTTAATTTGAAAATCTGAGTTTTAAAATAGTAACCGGATCTTATAAAAACTGATCACCACTAGCAATATTAATGCGAGATAAAAAATAGTGCCGGAAATTCGCTCTTTATCTGAATTGGGACTAAATATGATGTAATATTTAGTCAGACTTTATAAAGTTCTCCATCCCAGTTAGAATTGCATATTAAATGAAGAAGAGGACCACCTGACCAGATTAAGGAGTCGAAAGCAAAGTCGCGGATGAATACCATTTTTTCCAAGACCTGGATCCGGCGCAAGGTCGTTCAAATTCGGCGCGCGGGGAATATGTTGGAATAATAGAAACAAGGTAAGCTGCATTTGTTGTTAAAATATGTTATTAAGAGATAAAAGTTCGTGTCTCTGTTACATGTTTAAACACAGGACATAAAACAACAGCTTGCTAACTGTCGAGGGCAGGAGTTAATTAAAGCAGATGAACGCAGTATGCTTTCGGTTGCGCTTATACTAGAACTTTTCTTAAGAGAAAATACAAGCAGCTACCATGATTTTTGTATTGTACACCCTCAGAAGCACATATGTGGCGCTTGGTCAAAGTTTTGCTTCGACGTGCTGACTGCAGATGAGTTTGCAGCTTCGGGAAAAGGTTGTGCGTCAGGGATTAGTCATGTCCCTTGTCAGGAATTAGTCGTGTCCCCCTGCGTACCGTTTTTTTTCCCCACTTGTGTCCCTTGTCAGGAACTAGTCGTGTCCGCCTGCGTACCGTTTCGTTTTTGTTTTTCACTTATTAAATGTCGTGTACCTTGTCAGGAATTAGTCGTGTCCCCCTGCGTACCGTTTCGGTTATTTTTTTCACTTATTAAACGTTATTAACGGGAAAATATGCGCCACGGAAATAAAATTCCTAGGCGAGTTTCAGCACGGCGCTATTATCTTGTAGCACGTGTAGCATTAGCAGCCCTAGCTTCTCGCTGTGGTCTCGTGTTTGTTAACGTTATGGCTTCCTTGTTAAAAGACGAAGGCAAATTCAAAGTTGTGTGTGTGGACGTTTTTTCACGGAGATTAGGTCTGCCGCAGACAACACGTAACTTGTTAACGTCTAACGTGTTAACGGACTTGAAACGACGTCATCCAAACGTGAACATTTTCTAGAAGCAAGAAAAGCAGCTTGCAAACATCGCTAAAACTAGCAGCATTTAAACAACCTTTAACAGGTAAATCAGATCGGTCCAGATCAATAACACAAACTGTATGATCTAAAAAAGCTCAGTCTGGTCCTCTGGACATTCAAAAAAATAAAACAAAGCAAAAAATATATAGAAACGTTTCGTCTGAGCTTTTTTAGATTTTTCTACCTGGATTATTGAGCATGCATCAGGGTACAAACTGTATGAGTTTTAAAGCTCTGGATCTACAAAAACATGTCTGTATGTTGTTGATCTGCAGGCTTTAAAGTACCTGAGCCTCGCTACGACATCCCCATCATGTCAACACTTCAGCCAAAAAGTTCATCACTTTATGAAAAAGCTAAAACTGATATTGTCAACAAGTCCTGGACCAGATTAAAGCTCTGCCCTGATGATGATGACCGAGAGATTCAACCACCTCAACCGATCAAAAAGAGGTATTGTTCTTTTATTATTATTATCTAATTTATCTTTTTTGTTTGTGGATTTGTGTGTTTGTGGATTTAGAAAAAGCATATGACAGGGTGCAAAGAGAGGACGTGTGGTATTGCATGAGGAAATCTGGAGTGGCAGAAAAGTATGTTAGACTGGTACAGGACATGTATGAGGACAGCAGGACATGTATGAGGACAGCAGGACATGTATGAGGACAGCAGGACATGTATGAGGACAGCAGGACATGTATGAGGACAGCAGGACATGTATGAGGACAGCAGGACATGTATGAGGACAGCAGGACATGTATGAGGACAGCAGGACATGTATGAGGACAGCAGGACATGTATGAGGACATCAGGACATGTATGAGGACAGCAGGACATGTATGAGGACAGCAGGACATGTATGAGGACAGCAGGACATGTATGAGGACAGCAGGACATGTATGAGGACAGCAGGACATGTGTGAGGACAGCAGGACATGTATGAGGACAGCAGGACATGTATGAGGACAGCAGGACATGTGTGAGGACAGCAGGACATGTATGAGGACAGCAGGACATGTGTGAGGACAGCAGGACATGTGTGAGGACAGCAGGACATGTGTGAGGACAGCAGGACATGTATGAGGACAGCAGGACATGTGTGAGGACAGCAGGACATGTGTGAGGACAGCAGGACATGTGTGAGGACAGCAGGACATGTGTGAGGACAGCAGGACATGTGTGAGGACAGCAGGACATGTGTGAGGACAGCAGGACATGTGTGAGGACAGCAGGACATGTGTGAGGACAGCAGGACATGTGTGAGGACAGCAGGACATGTGTGAGGACAGCAGGACATGTGTGAGGACAGCAGGACATGTGTGAGGACAGCAGGACATGTGTGAGGACAGCAGGACATGTGTGAGGACAGCAGGACATGTGTGAGGACAGCAGGACATGTGTGAGGACAGCAGGACATGTGTGAGGACAGCAGGACATGTGTGAGGACAGCAGGACATGTGTGAGGACAGCAGGACATGTGTGAGGACAGCAGGACATGTGTGAGGACAGCAGGACATGTGTGAGGACAGCAGGACATGTGTGAGGACAGCAGGACATGTGTGAGGACAGCAGGACATGTGTGAGGACAGCAGGACATGTGTGAGGACAGCAGGACATGTGTGAGGACAGCAGGACATGTGTGAGGACAGCAGGACATGTGTGAGGACAGCAGGACATGTGTGAGGACAGCAGGACATGTGTGAGGACAGCAGGACATGTGTGAGGACAGCAGGACATGTGTGAGGACAGCAGGACATGTGTGAGGACAGCAGGACATGTGTGAGGACAGCAGGACATGTGTGAGGACAGCAGGACATGTGTGAGGACAGCAGGACATGTGTGAGGACAGCAGGACATGTGTGAGGACAGCAGGACATGTGTGAGGACAGCAGGACATGTGTGAGGACAGCAGGACATGTGTGAGGACAGCAGGACATGTGTGAGGACAGCAGGACATGTGTGAGGACAGCAGGACATGTGTGAGGACAGCAGGACATGTGTGAGGACAGCAGGGCATGTGTGAGGACAGCAGGACATGTGTGAGGACAGCAGGACATGTGTGAGGACAGCAGGGCATGTGTGAGGACAGCAGGGCATGTGTGAGGACAGCAGGACATGTGTGAGGACAGCAGGACATGTGTGAGGACAGCAGGACATGTGTGAGGACAGCAGGACATGTGTGAGGACAGCAGGACATGTGTGAGGACAGCAGGACATGTGTGAGGACAGTAGGACATGTGTGAGGACAGCAGGACATGTGTGAGGACAGCAGGACATGTGTGAGGACAGCAGGACATGTGTGAGGACAGCAGGACATGTGTGAGGACAGTAGGACATGTGTGAGGACAGTAGGACATGTGTGAAGACAGTAGGACATGTGTGAGGACAGCAGGACATGTATGAGGACAGCAGGACAGTGGTGAGATGTGCTGTAGGAGTAACAGATAGCTTCAAGGTGGAGGTGGGAGTGCATCAAGGATCGGCTCTGAGCCCCTTCTTGTTTGCTCTGGTGATGGACCGACTAACAGATGAGGTCAGGCAGGAATCCCCATGGACTATGATGTTTGCAGATGACATTGTGATCTGTGGTGAGAACAGGGAACAGGTGGAAGAGAACTTGGAGAGGTGGAGGTATTCACTTGAAAGAAGAGGAATGAAAGCCAGTCGTAGTAAGACAGAGTACATGTGTGTGAATGAGAGGGAGGAGGTGGAACAGTGAGGCTACAAGGAGCAGAGGTCACAAAGGTGCAGGACTTCAAGTACTTGGGGTCCACTGTCCAGGAAAATGGGGAATGTGGTAAAGAGGTGAAGAAGAGAGTCCAGGCAGGATGGAGTGGATGGAGAAAAGTTTCAGGAGTGATTTGTGACAAAAAGGTGTCAGCAAAGGTCAAAGGAAAAGTTTACAAGACAGTGGTGAGACCAGCTATGTTGTATGGTCTGGAGACAGTGTCATTGACAAAAAGACAGGAGAAAGAACTGGAAGTAGCAGAAATGAAGATGCTGAGGTTCTCCTTAGGAGTGACAAGGATGGATAAGATCAGGAATGAGATCATCAGAGGTACAGCACATGTTGAACAACTGGGAGATAAAGTTAGGGAGGCCAGACTGAGATGGTTTGGACATGTCCAGAGGAGGGACAGTGGTTTGGACATGTCCAGAGGAGGGACAGTGGTTTGGACATGTCCAGAGGAGGGACAGTGGTTTGGACATGTCCAGAGGAGGGACAGTGGGTATATTGGTAGAAGGATGTTAGAAATGCAGCTGCCAGGAAAAAGCCAAAGAGGAGATATATGGATGCAGTTAGAGAGGACATGAAGGTAGTTGGAGTGAGGACAGAGGATGCAGAGGACAGAGTGAGGTGGAGGAGGATGACTCGCTGTGGTGACCCCTGAAGAGGGAAAAGCCGAAAGAAGAATATCTAATTAATCTTTTTAATTTAAAATTATAATCTTATTACCGTAACTTGTTTTTTTTTTTACCTCTTTGTGTTTTTTTCCAGTCTGGGACAGAGATAGCAGCTGACTTCTTCCTCTTCAGGGAAATTTGCCAGATCACCTGCAGCGAAGAAGTCTGTGATGACTGAACTCTGAACTTTTCCAGGGACAGGTGGGAGCAGGTCCAAGAAGAGCTTGTTGTGAGTAATGACAAATACAGCCACACTGCTGCTACTGTTGTTATTGAGATGATTTTCTCCACCACTGGAGATAATCACTGCAACTAGATCTGTACTTTTGGCAGAAAATGTGGACAAGTTGGTCTTTTTGGACAAAAACTTAAAACTTGATTATCGGTATTTCGATTGTAAACAGTCTGTTGCTGCTTATTGATCTGGTTCTGGCTGTTATTGTGTTTATTAAGATTTTTATTATTGTTAGTATAGTTTATTTATTGTAAAGAATGCTGTTTATTTAGATTAAAGATTAAATTAAGATTATATTACACATTAAACTGTATTCTGAATTGGACAGTAATTTATCAAGCGTTTGTCTTTGCTCAGGCTGGGCGCGTGCCCAAGAGTATAGCAGATCAGGGAGCTCCACCTCAGCTGCCTTTCTGGACTCACCTGCCCCTCCTCACTCACCTGTACCAGCATCACCAGCAGCTTCTGCATTACTTGCCCTTCCATAAAGGTAAAGATTTTTTTTTCTTTTTTCTTTCTATTTTTTAAATAACTCAGCTGACTCACCTGTCCATCTTCACTCACTAGCACCTTCTGCATCACCTGTTCCTCCATAAAGGTAAAGACATTTTCTTTTCTTTTTATTTATTTATTTTTTAAATAACTCAGCTGCCTCTCCTGACTCACCTGTCCCTCTTCACTCACTAGCACCAGCATCACCAGCACCTTCTGCATCACCTGTCCCTCCATAAAGGTAAATACATTTTCTTTTCTTTTTTTTATTTCTTTTTGTTTTATAACTCAGCTGCCTCTCCTGACTCACCTGTCCCTCTTCACTCACCAGCACCAGCACCTTCTGGATCACCTGTCCCTCCATAAAGGTAAATACATTTTCTTTTTTTTTTTATTTCTTTTTGTTTTATAACTCAGCTGCCTCTCCTGACTCACCTGTCCCTCTTCACTCACTAGCACCAGCATCACCAGCACCTTCTGGATCACCTGTCCCTCCATAAAGGTAATGACATTTTTTCTCTTTTTTTAATTTAATTTAATTTTATATAACTCAGCTGCCTCTCCTGACTCACCTGTCCCTCTTCACTCACACAGTACCAGCATCACCAGCACCTTCTGCATCACCTGTCCTTCCATAAAGGTAAATACATTTTCTTTTCTTTTTTTTTTTTATTTCTTTTTGTTTTATAACTCAGCTGCCTCTCCTGACTCACCTGTCCCTCTTCACTCACTAGCACCAGCATCACCAGCACCTTCTGGATCACCTGTCCCTCCATAAAGGTAATGACATTTTTTCTCTTTTTTTTTAATTTAATTTAATTTTATATAACTCAGCTGCCTCTCCTGACTCACCTGTCCCTCTTCACTCACACAGTACCAGTATCACCAGCACCTTCTGCATCACCTGTCCCTCCATAAAGGTAAATACATTTTCTTTTCTTTTTTATTTATTTCTTTTTGTTTTATAACTCAGCTGCCTCTCCTGACTCACCTGTCCCTCTTCACTCACCAGCACCAGCATCACCAGCACCTTCTGGATCACCTGTCTCTCCATAAAGGTAATGACATTTTTTCTCTTTTTTAAATTTATTTTATTTTATATAACTCAGCTGCCTCTCCTGACGCACATGTCCCTCTTCACTCACCAGCACCTTCTGCATCACCTGCCCCTCCACCTCAGCTGCCTTTCTGGACTCACCTGCACCAGCATCACCAGCACCGTCTGCATCATCTGCCCCTCCACCTCAGCTGCCTTTCTGGACTCACCTGCCCCCCCTCACTCACCAGCATCACCAGCACCTTCTGCATCACCTACCCCTCCACCTCAGCTGCCCCTCCTCACTCACCTGCACCAGCATCACCAGCACCTTCTGCATCACCTGCCCCTCCACCTCAGCTGCCTTTCTGGACTCACCTGCCCCCCTCACTCACTTGCACCAGTATCACCAGCACCTTCTGCATCACCTGCCCCTCTACCTCACCTGCCTTTCTGGACTCACATGCCCCTCCTCACTCACTTGCACCTGTATCACCAACACCTTCTGCATCACCTGCCCCTCCACCTCAGCTGCCTTTCTGGACTCACCTGCCCCTCCTCACTCACCTGCACCAGCACCTTCTGCAGCTCCCGCCCAC
>JBBPBX010036050.1:14913-26803 GCA_038048925.1 Garcialebias charrua | reverse complement strand
TCTGTCTCTCTCTCTCTCTCTGTCTCTCTCTCTCTCTGTCTCTCTCTCTCTGTCTCTCTCTCTCTGTCTCTCTCTCTGTCTCTCTCTCTCTCTCTGCCTCTCTCTCTCTCTGTCTCTCTCTCTCTGTCTCTCTCTCTCTGTCTCTCTCTCTGTCTCTCTCTCTGTCTCTCTTGATTAAGAACCAGAATGATGTTACAGCTCTGATACACTGTTTGGACCTTTATGAAAAAGCGTCATCCGCTAAAGTGAACTGGGAAAAAAGTTCTGCGTTAAAGCTTGGCCCATGGACAAATAACAATTTGCCAATATTACCGGGCAATATCAGATGGGTTGACCAAGGTTTAAAATTCTTGGGTGTTTTTTTGGGGACAGATACCTTTGTGGAGAAAAATTGGGAAGGTGTTACGGAGAGAGTGTGTGCCAGATTATCTAGATGGAAATGGCTGCTGCCTCAGCTGTCTTACAGGGGGAGGGTTCTGGTTGCAAATAACTTGGTTGCTTCGGCCCTCTGGCATAAACTGACTGTACTCACACCACCATCTTGTCTTATAAGAGATATCCAAAGGACTCTAGTGGACTTCTTCTGGTCTGGACGACATTGGGTGAAAGCTGCAGCCTTGTACCTGCCAGTACAGGAGGGAGGTCAAGGACTCATAGACATAACCTCACGGATCACAGCTTTCCGGCTTCAAACATTGCAGAAACTACTATATGGTGTTGGACTACCGTGGCTAGATACTGCACGTCTTCTGCTAAGGAAAGCAGGCTGTCTTGGCTATGATAAACATCTTTTCCTGCTGCGCCAAGGATCTTTGGACTTAACAGGTCTCCCACGTTTTTATCAATCAGTTTTAAATGCCTGGCAGATCCTCACCTTTGAGAGAAGAAAGGATGTGAAACCTGGGATGTGGGTTTTTGAAGAACCTCTGTTTGAAAACAGTTTCTTCTCTACACAGCTGCTCTCGTCTGTTACGCTGAGATCTAAGATGAGAGAAGCGGGCTGTGTGAAGTTGGGTCATCTCATGAAGCTGTCTGTGTCCTGTCTCACGGAGCAACTAGAGGTGCGATCTCAAAGACTTGTGCAAAGACTGAAAGAAGAACCATGTGCTTCTCTGCCAGATTCTATCAAAGCGTTTGCCTTTAATAGTTCTCTGTCTGACCAATGGGATGATGAGTGTGAGTACGAGTTTCCTTCCTTAATTGTCTCTCCTGCAGTGGATCAGTGGCAGGATGAGACAGAAAAGTTGCTGTCCCTCCAAGACTCACCACTAGGATGTTTTCAAGGCTTGGGAAAGAAAGTCCTGTACACTATTTGTGTGAAGGTCCTGAACTTACGCTCGTTGGCAGAAGTGGCGGTGTCGAAGTGGACTGGGTTTTTTGACGCCGGCTCTACCCCGAGAGGCTGTTGGCGGTCCCTGTACAAGTCCCCCATTGAGAAACGGATGGGCGACCTCCAGTGGAGGATTGTGCATGGGGCCATAGCTACAAACAGGTATCTGGCACACCTTAATCCTGACATTAGTGTTTCATGTCCTTATTGTTCCCAAGAAGAAACATTGTACCATATTTTTATTGAATGCTTACGACTGAATCCTTTACTTGTTCTTTTGGATAATCTGTTTGGTGGTTTGGGTGTACAGTTCTCTAACCAAATTTTTATCTATGGTCCACGGTACAGCGCAAAGAAAAAACAAGTTCACATTCTCTTAAATTTCATTTCTGGTACTGCAAAATTGGCAATATGGATATCAAGAAGGAACAAAATCAATCAGCAACAAACAGATGATGCTCGTGTTTTATTTGAAAGACTGGTAATTGCTCGAGTCCGTGTGGAATTTGAGTATTTTAAGTTGACAAAAAACATGGACGTCTTTGTTAATAAGTGGGGTATTAACAATGTTTTGTGTTCAGTGGATGACTCATGTTTAGTATTTACTTTTTGATTTTTAAAAAACTTTTACCATGTATGACAAAAAACATGGATGCCTTTGTTAATAAGTGGGGTATTAACAATATTTTGTGTTGAGTGGATGACTCATGTTTAGTATTTACTTTTTGATTTTTTAAAAACTTTTACCATGTTTGACAAAAAACATGGATGCCTTTGTTAATAAGTGGGGTATTAACAATATTTTGTGTTGAGTGGATGACTCATGTTTAGTATTTACTTTTTGATTTTTTAAAAACTTTTACCATGTTTGACAAAAAACATGGATGCCTTTGTTAATAAGTGGGGTATTAACAATATTTTGTGTTGAGTGGATGACTCATGTTTAGTATTTACTTTTTGATTTTTTAAAAACTTTTACCATGTTTGACAAAAAACATGGACGTCTTTGTTAATAAGTGGGGTATTAACAATGTTTTGTGCTCAGTGGATGACTCATGTTTAGTATTTACTTTGATTTCTTAACTTTTACCATGTTTTATCTGTATTGACTGTTGGAGTGTGAAATAAAAGACTTTTAAAACTCAAACTCTCTGTCTCTCTCTCTCTGTCTCTCTCTCTGTCTCTCTCTCTGTCTCTCTCTCTCTCTGTCTCTCTCTCTGTCTCTCTCTCTCTCTCTCTCTCTGTCTCTCTCTCTCTGTCTCTCTCTCTGTCTCTCTCTCTCTCTCTGTCTCTCTCTCTCTGTCTCTCTCTCTGTCTCTCTCTCTTGTCTCTCTCTCTGTCNGGCTACAGCCAAACAGAAGGTATAGACTACCATGAAACTTTTGCTCCAACAGCTAACATAACATCAGTGCGAGCATTAATGCAGATAGCAGTTCAGAACAACCTTAAAGTACATCAGATGGATGTAAAAACGGCTTATTTGCATGCCCCAATTGAGGAAGAAATTTACTTGGAACAGCCTGAGGGGTTTGAACAACAAACAGAAACGGGACAGGAATGTGTGTACAAATTAAAGAAATTCTTGTATGGGTTAAAACAATCAGGGAGAAATTGGTACAAACTCCTGAAAGATCATCTTGAACAAGACAACTTTGAAAGGAATCTAGTTGATCATTGTGTGTACAGAAAACAAACAGAAAATGACACGGTTATCGTGCTCATTTGGGTGGATGACTTGATCATTGCTGCTAGCAGCATTGAGATTTTGGACAGTTTCAAAGAGCAAAAATACAGCATATAATACACCGGTTTTTACGGTATATGTCGCAGGCCATGGAAAAAATGATAAAAAAGGTGCGGCCTATACTCCAAAAAATACGGTAGTTCTTTTGTTAAGAATTTTCGAAGTCCTCATTTACAACAATCAACAAACAATCAAAAAAAAAAAAAAACAGTTTACGTTCCAGCAATGTATAGTACACCTTGAAGATGGTATGCTTGATGGAGATGGACCAAGTGCTAATAGATAAGTTGATTTATAGTATCCTAATGAAGTTAAGTCAGGTCCTCTGGACGCATTAAAAAAATACTGTTGAAATGTTTTGTCTTTTTATCCAAAAGACAGTCAGTCTGAAGAGCTGCACAACAATGTCTTATAAATAGCACCTCCTCATAGTGGATCTACGAGTTTTCTGGTGACAGCCAAAACTAGTTGTTCACATGATAAAGGAGGATCATCAGCCTAACGACTGACTGTTAATGCCCTGGTGGTACAGAGGGCTGGGCAATACTAGCTGATAATATCTGATTCTCTCTGAGAAGGTGCTATTTTATGGGTTTAGTGCAGCTTCTCAGACTGACCAAGTCTTTTAGATAAAAGATGAAACGTTTCAACATTTTTTTTTATCCATCCAGTGGACCTGACATGACTTTGTTAGATTATTCTACCTGCATTATTGAGCATGCATCAGGAGATTTCTGTTATAAAGAAACATGTAAGGGATGATTATACCCATTGGCCCATCAATTCCCTTCAAACAAGCTCCACCTCACAATATTTTGCAGAGGCACATTTGTTGCTTCTATCCGTGCAAGTAAACTGTTTTATTGTTTGCTTTGTTTTGATTTTAATTTGGTCTAGTTACCGTATTTTCCGGTGTATAGGTCACACCTTTTATGGTTTTTTCAAGGCCTGCGACCTATACTCAGGTGCGACCTATACAGTATATGGCTTGTTATCACTTTCGGTGAAACAAATTTTTTAATCCAGCTCATTTCACAATTACGTTCATTTATTAACGAAAAGTTCAGCTCAGACACATATTTGCTATAATTTTTATCAAACAAATAATTGTTTTTAAAGGGGACCACAGATGCAAAATTCACTTTTTAATGTTTTTTTTACTCAACTTTGGGTATTTACTTCATAAAAAAACAGTCCTTGTGCCAAAAAAATGCACCCAGTGGTTTATTTACTCTAAGTAGATTTATTTATCTGTGATAAAAACGGTTCGTTTTTGAAATAAACTGGAAGTCAATCGCGCTTGTGACGTCACAAGCGCTAGGACAACCCACCCCAACCTGAGTCCAGCCCCTCACCTAGCAACCCCTGGTTAGGCTCAACCCACTTCTGTATTAAACACATGACTGTTGTTTTTCATGATTTCATCTCATCTTTTGTTTATATGTTCTTAATTTCATGTGTACAGCACTTTGTTGCAGCTGTGGTTTTTTAAATGGCTTTATAAATAAAGTATAATTGTTATTTTTATGTTTTAGTTCAATTTTTAGTGTATTTGCGATCGCTCCCAACGCGCAGCCGGCAAAAATTAAACGAGCGGACTCCCGGCATAGGGACCGGCGTAGCCTGGTTGAAACCAGACCCTGTCCTTCACTTCGCTTCAGACAAGGGTCTGGACTTTCTCCATTTTAAAACGATTCTTGCTGGAGGCGTTGGCCTTTGCTGAGGAACAAAACCATTGGATATTTTGAACAGGGAAAGCATTCTGCTCCCTCCCCTCAGAGCCACCCCCCGTGCTCTGGTGAACTTGACTGACAACTGCTCCGCCTCCTGCAGCTTTTCTCTCGCTGCTGGCTGCCGCGCTGGAAATCCTGTGTTTATATGTTATAAAACGTTTAAATAAAATAAAATAAAACCATGGATCGCTGGTCCAGCTCACCAGAAGACCAGAAAATCTGATGGGACTCGGGCAGCAACGTAAAACCCGAGTTTAATTCTCGTGACAACCTCAGCCATTTCCTTGTTCATTTCAGCGGAGGGAGAGAAGGAGGAGGGAGCGAGCGATCACTTGACTTTTGGCCAAAAAAAACAAAAGAAAACTCCAGATAAGGGATTAAGAAGGGGAAATTAATACATTTATATCACATATAAAACAGTCCTGCATCGCTTTGAATGAGAACATGCCGCTGCTCGCTGGCTGCGCGCTGGCAGAGCCCTTTATAGGGCTCTGCGCGCTGGGACAGGTGGGGGCATGGGTTAGGGGGCCAAAAACTCCGCCCCTTCTGTTCTCTGATTGGTCCGAACAAAATTCTACCGGAGAAATCGTTGTGAATGGGAGAAGTCCCAGACTGTGCAGTGAAGGGAAATGAGAATTGAGCGGAGCTGTGCAGGAAGGCGAGGGCCAGGCTAGGACCGGCGGCAACGGGACACTGCTTCTGGCGGATGGAGCGGAGCTTCAACTGTACAGCCTCGTTGCAGCCTTGCAGCAGCCTCGCAGCAGCGAGGACCTTCTCCTTACGGATTAATTTACGGGAGACACTTGGTGAACTTTGTGTTGTCTTGACTGGAACAGCGATAACTCCCAAAATCTCCGCGTGCAACGAGCGGAGCTGGCGAACACCGGAAGAGGAACAAGCTAACATTAGCTTCGGATTCGGGTGGTCTCATGCTAAAAGGAGCAGCAAATTGCGGCGCGCTCAGACGGGTTTCGGTAAGTTATCTTAAGCTAGCACTAACAGTAAGTCAAATGAGTAATAAAAAAAGAGCTAATTTTAAAACAACAACACATTACAGATACTGGCTGTTACAGAGGGCGTAAACAGATCGTTGAAGGGCGTGGACTTCAGAACTTCTATCAGAAACCGTTCGTTCAAAACGAAAGTTAAAAATGGCAGAATTAAAAAGGGTATAATTGATTATCTAAGAATTATTTTGTGCATTAAATTGAAGGAATAGGGTCTAGATAGCACACAGAAATAACATAAAATTTTAAAAAATGCATCTGAGGTCCCCTTTAAGTGTTAATCTTCTTAAAAGCCTTGCTGTGCGCATCTGTGGCAGATATTTGCTGCAGAGCTTAACGTAGGTGCGACCTATACACCAGTGCGACCTATCTATCTGGGGCGGACGTGGCACAGTGGTAATGGCAGTCGACCCACGATCGGAAGGTTGGAGGTTCGAATCCCGCATCCGCCCACCATGTGTCGTTGTGTCCCTGGGCAAGACACTTAACCCCGAGTTGCTCCCAGTAGGTCTGGATGGCGCCTTGCAAGGCAGGCTACCACTACCGGTGTATGAATGTGTGAATGAATGGGTGGATGGCTGGTATTGTAAAGCGCTTTGGGGCTCCTCACAGGGGGCTAGAAAGCGCTATATAAATAAGCTCCATTTACCATTTACCATCTAGGGATTTTTCCAATCTATTGGTGATAATTGGACAATGCGACCTATACACAGGTGCGACCTATACACCAGAAAATACTGTAATGCCTTTTTTTACCCCAATAATAGAAACTTAAAGTGTAGCCAAACCAGTGTATGACTAAAGCGGCACTTTAGAGATCCATGTAAGACAAGGTTATGGTTTGTATTTTTCTTAACTTGACAAATCCTAATAACAATGTAGGAAACAATTGTATACAAAGAGAGGCATGCTGACATTTTCCTCCTTTGACATTTGCGGTAATTAGCTAGATGTACTCTACATCTACTAATCCTAACTATACTTGCTTGACATTTTAAACAATGCTCTGACTCACAGTGCTTATGACCAAAGATACAAATCTTTGTTAACAAAGCATGAAAATAATAATTCTTACACCACATATACATTCCAAAACGTGCCAGGTGAAATTGCAGCCATGTTTATTTAGATTGCAAGAGTCAGCAGCAGCATAGTCAACTCTGATTAAGTGTGGTTGAAAAATAAAATAAAATTGAATCACGGCAGGAGGTTGAGGGAAGAGAATAAATAAGACAAGAAAAAAAAAGACATAATGTAGAAGTGTGGTTATGTTTCAAGAGGTAAACCACAGGTTGAGTCTAGTGTAGCAGGGCTGCTCCGTGTTTTTCTTCTGTTTGATTGGGTCTCTCATTAAAAGCCAGGCCCTGCAACCCAAGCTCGGCTTAATGCCTTGCTGTGTTTAGAAAAACATAGAAACCATTTGGCTATAATAGGGACATTTTCAAAAATAAACCTTTGACATGAAAGGAGGCCAAAATTACTGAAACCGACAGCCGATTATTTTGAAAAGAAGACAGGAGAGACATAACCATGAAAAATCATAAACTGCAGTTGAAAATAAAACACAGTGTGCTACATGCACCACCCATATATGCTGGTTTTCTTGTTCATCTATGAGCCTTTGCTTCATTCATTTGTATCGTTGTGATGAGACGTGTCAAAGGGTTGCCTTACACACAACAGACCTTCATTCCTCACTGATGGTGTCACAAGATAAGCTGTCTCATCAGTAATTTACTGCTACTTCTTTTCCACTTCTGTCTTTCACAAAAAAAAAAAAGAGCTGGTTTAGCCCGAAGCCATTTAACTGCTGTGAAAGACAAGAACATATCCTCAAGTCGTAGATGCTGACACAAAGTTTACTGACTTCAGCAAAAATCAACAAGGAATTTTTTCATATGTTTGAACATGGTAAAGAAGTCTAGTCAAAAGAACCTATATCCTCGTGCCCTAACTTGCACCAAACACCATAATGAGCGTGAACCTGTGTAGGCTCTGTTTTCATGTTAATTACCAGGGATGCTTATGATGGATATGCCTGTTCCCATGACTTAGGTGATAGCAAAGTCAAGGGGTAACTGGGTTTTAGGGCAGAGGTCAGAAGTGCTGGGTGTGGACCTATCCTAAGTTCAGGTCTGCTTGCTCTGGGGGACAGGCTATCAAAAAAAAGGGGGCCACCCTGTGCAGAGAAGCAGCCTGGGCCTAAGGGGTTCCAGCGGTGACAGCTTCCAAGTCACAGCCAGCTCTGTGGAACACAGGTAATGCACCCCAGGGGCCTGCTGACAAACAAAACGCACAAAGACACCTGTGTCTGAAGCTGTAATTTGTCTTCTCCCATGTTCAAGGTGTTTTATGAGAGCAAAAGGACAAGGTGAAACAGCGAGCAATCTAGTAAGCCCATATACAGCTTTCGAAAAGCCTCCCTCTTTTCTTTACAAGCAAAAATATAAAGATGTTCGGTATGCTGTTTGTTAATTGAATGATGACTAACAGTTTCACCGAATACATTACAACACTTTAAAAGTGCAGAACTTGTTATTGACGTTTGAATGACAGACACTTCAACAAGGAGGAAACAAAAGTAGAAGCCAAAAAGTTTACTGAAAGTAATTTCCTGTTGCAGTGGGTGTGTGCATGTCTACGTGCAACGTATGTGTGTGTGTGTGTATGGCTGGGGGTGAACTGTGATCCCTGCCTGCTGCTATGTATCTTATGCTGGGGTATTAGTGAAGGTCCCTCCTAGAGGCAGTGACTACACAGGCTCCTCAGAGAAGGCACTCATCAACGCCCCTGCTTTCAAAAGCAGCTTTAGCCAATGCCATTCAAAGCAATCAGCCCAGTCAGGGTCTGCCCATCCAGCCCAAATCCCTTCATGGCTATCAGGAGAACTCTGAGCTGGGTCTGCTGGGGGCAAAGCAGGGATGGGGGTGGGATTTGCTCATAAGGGATTGTGAAAAGGCCGTGACACATGCTTATTTATGCCTCAATAACCCCCAACAAAATGTATATACCGGGTATACAGTATATATCTATATACTGTTCATGAAATAAATAATTAAAATGATAAGAAGTTGAGAGATACCCTGCTTAAGAAGTACGGTAATGGAGCCCATCTTGAGTTTTGCACATATTTCTGTACACTGCCAAAGTATGCAAACGAGAACTCATATTTAAAATGCATTCAGTAAAAACAGCTGCCTATCATGGTGGACGACTGAACCCTCTACATTAGTTAGGTGCCACAGAGCACTGCTTTTGTGTTGGTGAGGCATTGCATGGTACAAGATCAGTGTCAAAGAAAATAAAGTCAAAGTTGAAATTAATCAGATGATAAGCTTGTGCACAAAAACAAAAACAAAACAAATAAAAGCAAACAAAAAAACAAAAACAGATGGAGCTTGTCAAGTTGGTCTAATTACCTTCCTACTCTTGCTTTTGATTAAAGAAGCAAGATATAATCCATGCCCAGGCCAATAATGTAGTATACCTGTACGTGACAATGGGACAAATATGGCATATAGTATATACAGTATGAAGATTCAAGAAGCTGACTAATTTAACACTGACATGGCACTGGCTAGGCAATTTTCTTGCTTAAAAGTGATTTTTAAAAGTTGTTTGTTGGTACTTATTCTGTATAAAATCTAGACTTTGTGCTCCTAATAAAACAAACATAACTTAAGGCTACAGACATTCACTAATTAATCATCTGACAGGAAAACCTATGAAATATGCATATGCATTATTAGTGATATTTGTGAAAAGCATTTTTTTGTATGAATATGCTACATTACCTCCACAGTTCTTCTCTTTTTTCAAATATCAAGACACAAAATATTTTTTTATATGCAAAAAGCAAGAAAATAGTCTAAATAGCAAGATTATGTGATTGTACAGCGGTCCTATTTTTTGTATGAAAGAAAATGGGCATGTTCTGTGTGTGTGTGTGTGTGTGTGTGTGTGCGCGCGCACACATGCATGCATGTGTGTGTGTGTAAGTGTGAGCGTGTTTGTGTGTGACAGTGGGTGATTGAGGTGTAGAGATATGGCCCCAAAATTTTTTTCCTTCAGAAGTATGTCAGAGTGCCCTCATATATTTGTGGCGTGGGCAGAGAAGGTACCCATTTCAGGGAAAAGGTCAGTCAATTTTTTTTTTTTTTTTTTTATCTCAATCAAAATCCAGAGGCTGCTTTTGGCCAGCTGAGGTGAAATACATTTAAAAAAAAGTTGTTCTCCTTTAGAAAAGCTACAGCAATTAAAGAAGGCATTGGATAATCATCAAGTCAACATAAGCTAGGTATTTGGGTGTTCAGGTTTTCTCTTACCATCCATTTCCCTTTTTACATGAAAGGATTTTTAATAAAAAAAAAAAACATAATAAAAAGGATTTTGGAGGAAAATTCTGAATTTACATAATGTAAAGCTGAATCTAAGGTGATTTGTAAATTAATTACTTTGTAGGACATGGAATTATGAATGTGGTAAATCATTCTATTGGCATACAATATTTGTGTTTGATTGAACAGATCCTTAATAATAGACTTACTAAAATTTTCATCTTAATTTAAATAGTCAATTTCTGCACGTTTGAACAATAAAGTACTCAGCATAATACACAGTTATGTTTTATGACATACTACTAAGTTTAACAGCTCTCTAATAATCAATGGTTCTCAAATACTACTGTACTCTTTCTATGATGATGTTGGTCAGTTTTCATTTTCAGAGTAAAACAATTCCTGCATTTTTTATTTGTATGAGCCTTTAAAGCCTGTTGCACTGCATCTTACAGCACTGAACTAAGAACCAGGCATCATTCTGTATCTACTACAGTGAACAGGAACAGGAACACTGTGTACAGTGTTGCTAACCTGTAGCTGGCTGTGGCTATGCTGTCAGCTACATCATTAAGGGATGGAAGAGGGAGAAGAGAAGGAGGTGCAGTCCTGTATCACATACAACCTTGCTGTTATGAATCATTATGCATAAACAGAGCAAAAGAACAGAGGGCATCTTGACCTAAAACAGGACAAGAGACAGGATAAAAAGTACAGGAGGAAGTTTATTAGCTCAAACTTGATAGCAACTATCAACAGAGGAACAGTTGGACTAAGAAAGGATAAAGATTCACATGGTGAGAGTTGGAGCACTGGTGCTTTCAAGCTCAGGACAGTAAGGATATTATGAAGGTGAAGGGCCTATTGAGCGGAAAGCTATCTTGCCCTGGCACTTAATCAAAGGGATTAAGGCTTGGGAAGCAAAACTCACAGGTTATCCTCCAGGAAGCATACCAAGTAGTTATCAAAAACACAAAAGTTCAAAGCAGCTCAATTTTCCTATACTAAAAGTGTTCTTGTTAAAGCTTGTGGGCTTGTCTCAAGGTAAAAGAACTTTGTTAGAAATGTTTGTACTGGTACATGTGAGGCAATAGATGATAGCAAGTGCTTGTGTTTTAGACATCAGGCTAATCATCAGACAAATTCATACTCTTTCAAACCTTGGAAACCTCATCTTACAACCAGCTGCCATTTACAGACAGTACTACTGTATAAAAGTATATGTTACCACTAACTATAAGACAACCAAACAAGAGTTAGCAGGGATTGTCTATTACTTTAGTGACATAAATTATAGGACCACAAATCCATTGTTGCAACACAAAAATAACCCAAGACAGAAATAAAATATCATATTCTGTAGCAGCATAAAGGATTGTGGCAAAGCTATTTACACACATATGCAATGCACAAGCACAATATGTGATCTGTTAAGCACGATTTCCTTTGACATTTATAATTGGACTAGCATAAGACCAGTGGTTTTAAATCTAATGTGAAGAGTTCGAAAGTGAAGGCATGTGACAAATCCCATGACTCCTCAAAAGTTGCAGTGGTCTCAGTAAAGCGTTGTGGCCCAGTGAAGCTCAACCAGAATCAGGATTGCATGTTCCACAAAGTACTGAGCAGTACTGTCAGCTTTAGCGGTTAGGGGCTCAATTAGAACTGGGGCCTCTCATGCTGATGACACGTGCCTTCACCGTAGTCTGAGTAGTCGAAAAACAAAACACATGAAAATA
>JBBPBX010036049.1:17461-31705 GCA_038048925.1 Garcialebias charrua | reverse complement strand
ACTGACACATTTTAATATTGCAGCAAGAATTTCTTGTTCAAGTTCAGAAGAAGTTGGTTTTCAAAGTTTTTGAGTCCATGTCTGGCTCTTTAGGGAGAGAGAATCTGTCCTGCTGTACTGAACAGTCTTTCAATAGTCTTTCAATAATAGTCTTTCACTTTTGTGTTGTTGTTATTTCTTCACAGCTCACATCGTGGACTTTCCTCATGGATGGACGTGTGTCCACTCTGTCCTGCCTCTGTCGTCCAGGACATCAGTCCTGCCTGTCTCTGGTGTCCTTCCATCTGCCTCCATCCATCACCTGTGTCAACACCTTCTGCATGTATGACTGCTGCAAAAACAAACAAAAAAACACCTGTTCTGATGGACAGAACTGCTCACATCAGGACCACACCACTGAGCCCACACCTGGCCTAAAATGCTCCCATCATTCATGGTTGAGCACTGGCTAAGCAGTTCCATCTGATCCAGGTTTGAACTTGAGAAAAACATCAGTGTCTACCTACACTTCAGTCAAAGTAAGGACATTTTGTTTCCTTGTTTCCTTTTTCTGCTGCTTCTAGCTTTTTTTAGAGTTCATGGACTTTTTCATGCACATGGACTGCACACAAACACAAACACCACATGGACTGCACTGGTTTCAAAAACATGATGGTTGCATGGATGTGATTTTCGGCTGATTTGGTGCTGATTCATGTCAATAAGCTGGTGCTGCTGCTGCTGCTGCTGGATGGATGGATGGATGGATGGATGAATGGATGGGAGTTCCTGCTGATTTGCTGGATTTTGATGTTAACAGCTCCTGCTCAAAGAGAAGTGTTCATGTTTCATGGTTGAACTCATTTGCAGATTATGGCTGAGAACTGTTCAGGAAGAGATTTGTACTGTACAGTATTTTGTATGCTTTGTCTGTGCTGGAAAAAACATTACAGTACTGTACCTGTACAGTACATGCTGTACTGGTTTTGTGTGTTTATGGATGAATGTGTGGTATAATGTGTTATGTAAGTGTTTGTAAATAAAGTTCTGTGCATGTTTATGGCACAGGATGTCCGCTTGTTCAGTCTCATGCCGTTAAATGTGTGTGCGTCGCTCCGTTAACGGTATAGCCGCGACCTACGTCAGAAATGTGGACCTACGACAGGCACGTGTTTTTGGTCCGCGAGATGCGGCAGAATCGGCCTAAGTCACACTCGTAGGTCCGGATCCCTGACGTAACTCGAGGATTCCCTGTATAGCCCCCCCTGGTGAAAATGTCACGAGCCGCCACTGTCTGTTCTGTCTGTCAGGTATGATCTGAACCACTCCAGGGCAGTGCCAGTAAGTTCTACAAAATGCTGTAAACGTTGGAGCAGAATATAATGATCAACCGTGTCAAAGGCTGCCGAAAGATCAAGAAGAAAAAGGAGATAAGAGGAACCACGGTCTGCAGTGACCAACAGGTCATTTGTGACCCGGACAAGAGCTGTTTCAGTGCTATGAGCTGTCCGAATTCTTGAATGAAATTTGTCCAGTATATTATTGCCATGTAGATGTTCTTGTAGATGAACTGAGACTAATTTCTCCAAAACTTTAGCAAGGAAGGGAATGTTAGAAATGGGTCTGTAATGTGCCAGGTCATGAGGATCGAGGGTAGTTTTTTTTAAGAATGGGTTTAATTATAGATGACTTCAAGACAAGGGAAATATGACCAGATTGGAGAGATTGTTTAACTATGGTGGTTATAAGAGGACTGAGAGAGGAAATGTTAGCCTTGACTAAGGCTGTTGGGAAGGGGTCAAGAGCACATGTGCATGGTTTCATGGCCCTGACAGTGGCTTCAACTTCCTTCACCCAGACCTCTGGAAAAAAGCTGAAGGGGGGAGGGTTCCCAAGCTGTACATTTGCAGCTGGAGAAAGGGCAGAAGGTGAAGAGGTGATGGCTGATCTGATTTTTGGATCTTGTTTTGGAAAAAGGAGATACATTTATTACAAAGATCATTAGTGGAGTCAGCGAGTGATGTTGTTCGTGGCTGAAGGAGGTGAGTGATGGTTGAAAAAAGTATTTTGGAGTTACCAGGGTTATTAGAAATTATAGATGAGTAGAATAAAGATCAAGAGTTTTTGAGGGACCTAGCATACATCCTACAATGCTTCATATAAACTAGCTTGTGAACTAGCAGACCAGTAGCCAAGAAGCGTCTCTCAAGCACTCGACCAGCTGTCTTCATTTTCCTCAGCTCTGGGGTAAACCAGGGAGCTGAGCGTGAAAAGGCAACTGTCCTCTCTCGGACAGGAGCATGTTGGTCTAAAATGCTGGAGAGGCTGATGTTGTAGAAGTCCACTGCAGTGAGGGAAGCTGGAAGGGAGACAGGAATGAGGACTTTAAGATCAGCTGCTAGAAGTTCAGGGTTAATATTTTTCAGATTTCTAAAAGAAATCTGTCGCTTTGGTTTGATGGTACTGTTCAGGAAAGGACGCTCCATGTAGATGACTTTGTGATTGGATACACCTATTTAGTTAGGTTCACTTGAAACTTTACATAGTATTGTCCTGATGCATGCTCAATAATCCAGGTATCTAAATTGGAAGAATCCGTCCTATGTACCTGACTCATCCTTGTAAAATTACATATTATTCACTATTAAATGCTCATTGTAAGCTTCTCAATTAAGAAATGGAAATTTGGGCTACCAGACCAAATTAGATTTTAATATTTAATATGTTGTGTTTATAACATACTTACATACACCATTGACCCAGTTTGATTGTCAGCTGAAAAGCAAAAGAACAAATTATACACAAACTGGAAAGACTGTGTGTGTATTCAAATCTTTAGTTTGAAATTAAATTAAATTTTAGAATTTTTTCATCTCTGAAGACTAAACCAATAACTTGCCTGCACTAATGTGAAGGGTGATCCTGAGATCTTGCCTGTAATAAATAGACCAATAGCACTCAGAAACAGTGGCTCTGATCCTCAACATGTCATGCAGGTGAGAGACAATTAGTCTCGTCCTCACAAGGTTCTTGTTGATGTTAATAACTGAGAATGTCTTCTCACACAAGTACGTCGAGCCAAACAAGCTCAGCATTATTTTAGCAAATTAGGCAAATGCAGTTGTTTCGTATTTCAGTGAAAAAACACTCAAATTTTTCACTTCTCCTGGAAGCAACAACCCTGCTATAAACTTTTTTTTTGGTTACAGTTGCCCCTTTAGAAATGGGCTGGAAAGGATCACACTGTCATCTTTTGGTGAAATACAAAATAGCTTTTTGTACACGTGTATTTTCAAGGATTCAAGGTTCTTTATTTGTCATATACACCACATGTGGTACATGTGGTGAAATGAAACTGTGTACATAGGGCCCCAGTTACATCCAACAAAACCATTAAAATGTAAAAGGAAAACAGTAATAAGATTTAAGATGTGACCTAAGAAAAATGTTAAACTAAAATTACACTAAGCACTAGTAGCATGAAAAAAATAAAATAAAATGCCGAACAGCAGCACGGACATGAGTCTGTGTGATGGCCCCCGGACCAGACTTTGGACATGCCTGGCTTACAGGAACAGAATCATCCAAGGAGGCTGCTGGTAAAACGTGTATCCACCAATCATCTGGATGTTACCAGATAATAGTCTTAAAGACATGCTCACCTGTTCCTCCCCGGGTGTTGTCATTTCTCTCTCATTAGTTTCCCTTCAGTGTGTGGCATTCTTTTGTTTAGTTGACCATGGTGTTGTCATTTCTCTCTCATTAGTTTCCCTTCAGTGTGTGGCATTCTTTTGTTTAGTTGACCATGCATTGTGGTGAGTTCGTTACGGCTCCTCAGACTGATGAAGTTTTTGGATAAAAGACAAAAAGTTTCAACATAGAATAATTCATCCGGAGGACTTAACTTAACTTTGTTAAATCTTCTACCTGTATTATTGAGCATGAATCAAGATGTCCTATCAGATAAGCCAACAATTGCTCCACACCCAGGCTGTCCTGGTGTTACTATCAGACTGTGTCCGGATGCAGCTACGCACATTAATAATGCACCACACCAGCAGAACGCTGATAGAGTGATGGGGTCATAGCTCGGACATGAGGCAAAAAGAGCAGTAGTGAGATTTTTTTTTGTTACAACAACCTATCAGAGTCTTGGCGTGAGCATAGAGGGGCTTGGTGGCAGCCATGGAAGTGCACCAGTTCAGTTTACCGGTAGTTATATATAATTTTAAGCAGGGTACCCTGATCACAGAGGAGGCAAAGTTCTTGAGGTTGTATTTCAACAGTGCAGCATGGACTGCACCATGGCAAAAACAATGATTTGAATACAAAGGCACTTTGAACATGGGATATACTGTACAGGTATACTCATAATCTGAGAGTGTACGATAAACTTGAATAAAGTTTGAAAATAGAAGGTTGTGTCAAGGTTCTTAAGAATCTTTGCATATGGGGAATAGAATGATAAAATGAACTGTTGGAGCAAACCTACATTCTCAGTTTGTTTGAAATACTCCAAACGACTGTGGGAACAATATGATAAGGATTAATCTATAATAAGGGGAGTTTCCCAGTTGGATCAGATAGCTTACACGTGTGCAAAAATTTAGGATAGCTTTTTCTTGAAACTGTCAGGATTTATTTGTTTTTGTCTTTTTGTGGTTCCATCCATCCATCCATTATCTTTATCCACTTCTTCCATTTTGGGTCACATTTCCAGCCATCACTGTACAAGAGGAGGGGTACACCCTGAACAGGTCTGCAGACCATCACAGGGGCACATAGAGACAAACGAGACAAACAACCATTCACTCTCTCACTCACTCACTCACACCTAGAGACAATTTAGAGTTACCAGTCAGTCCAACAGTCTGTTAGAGGAAACGAGTACCTGGAGAAAATCCACACGTGCATGGAGAAAACATGCAAACTCCACCCAGAAAGGCCCCAGGACTGGGATTTGAACCAGGGTAACCTGCTCACTGAGAGGCGGCAGCTCTACAAGTTTCACCACCATGCTGCCCCTTCTTGTGGTTCTTATATTAACTTTTTTTTTTCAGCTTCCACAGTTTTTCCCCTCTTAGTTTCTGCTCCTGCCCCTCCCATGCTCACCTGTTCCTCCCCAGGTGTTGTAATTTCTCTCTCATTAGTTTCCCTTTTGTGTGGCATTATTTTATTTAGTTGACCATGCATTGTGGTGTATTCATGTTTGTTTCCATTTGTCACCTGAACGTTTTTCTGAATAAGCATTTCTGCTGCCTCATCACCTTTTTGTTTTAGTCATTAATTTACTTTTGTTATTTTTACCTCTGAGCCTTTTTGAGTTCTGTCTACACCATGGGTTCAACAGAACGGCCCCCAGAAATCATCTTAGCTCCAGCAAACTGGTTGGTCCACTTAAGGTGTTTACTACTTGGTGGGGAAACAGTTTACTGGAACTCCTCTGACTGATGAAGTCCTCCAGATAGAGGGCGAAACATTTCTATAAAAAGAAACTGTCCAGATGACCTGACTGAGAATTATTGGATCAAAGTAACAAAGTTCTGTGTTTGATTTAGGTGGGGAAAAAAATTAATATTTTCATTATTTCTAAGATGTAAGATCTGACCTCTGTAATATCACATGTGGAGTTCCTCAAGGCTTTGTACTTGGATCAAAGCTATTTATTTTATATGTGAATGACTTGGTAAATGTGTCAGGACTCCTTAATTTGTCCTTTTTGCGGATGATACCACTTTTTTTGGGGGGGAGGGGGTAAAAATATAGAACAGATTTTGGAGTTGATAAAGACAGAATTTGTCAAAATACAAACTTGGTTTAATCTCAATAAATTATCATTAAATCTAGATAAAACTAATTATATTATATTCAGTAATAAAAAGAAAACTGTTGATGTTCCATTTAAAATGGAGGGTGTTGAGATTTGTAGAGTGAGTGAGGTGAAGTTTTTGGGTTTTATCATTGACATGGCCAACTGACATGGAAACATCACATACATTCTGTAAGAATAAAAATAGCTTAAGCCATTGCAGTACTGTACAAAGTCAGGGACTTATTAAATGATAAAGCTCTGTATTTGTTGTATAACACAATCATTGTTCCACACTTAATCTATTGTATTGATGTTTGGGGAAAGTCGTGTAAAACAATTACAAAACCTATTTTTGTATTACAGAAAAGAGCTGTAAGAATTATCGCCAGAAAACATTACTGTCATCCATCAAGCACATTGTTTTATCAACTGAAGTTATTGAAGTTCCATGATTTGGTAGATTATAATATTTATATGTTATGTATAGGGTTCAGAATAATGCATTACCTTTAAATATCCAAATGCATTTTGTTAAAAGACAAAGTTGTTATAATCTTAAGGGGACAGAGATATTTGTAAAACCAAAATTCAGAACTAGTTTGAAGGGACGTTCTACCTCAATCTAGGGAATTGGATTATGGAATAGTTTCAAGATTCAAGTTCCTTTTTTATCCCCGAGGGGCAATTAGATTTGCAGTCAATAGGTGTGCACAGTTTCATACATACATATGCACTTACACACACATACACATATCAACACAAGACAATAAAACATTAAAATAACCAGTGCTGGGCAGCGCTAATCCAGAAATTAGTTCCACAATTTCTAAAACGCTTATTAATTTTTTTATGTCCACAATTTCAAAAGCACAAATGTCTTATGAAAATTAGGGGAAGCGGGTAAAGATAGTGGATGGATGGATGGATGCAATTTGCCTTCTTGTACAGTGCAGAAACATGGAGATCAACCAAGAAGATAGCACAAAATTCAGGTCTTTGTGAACTACTGTCTAAGAACTTTGGGAATCTGCTGGAAGGATAGAGTTTGAAAGGAGGATTTATGGGAGCTTACAGGGGGAAAATGTTTGGCAAGTCAAATGGTGAGAAGAAAATGGAGATGGACTGGACATACACTGCAGACGCCTGCTAATAAAATCACATGGCAGACTCTTTTCTGGAATCCCAGAGGTCAAAGGAAGCAAAGCCGACCGAGGAATAGTTGGAGAAGAGATGTAAAGAAAGAGATGAAGAAAGTAGAGTTCATATGGAGGGAACAAGGGAGTTGGGCCCAGAACCGCATACGATAAAAAACCTTTGGTGGCCTATGCTCTGCAGGGGAAAATGAGCCTAATGCCGCTACCCACCAAACGCGTTTCGGGCAGCGGAAGTGGACGGTTTACATTGCAATGACGCCTCCACTTGCACTTCAACTGCTCACCACTCTCAGAGTTCCAGTCTTCAGGATGATTTGCTGTCTTGCCCATAGTAGTTATCAGTGTCCTAAGAGAAAAGGTGTGCTTGGGTATAAAATTAAGTTTGTAACTTATATGTAACATTTCAGCCATGCAACAATCCATCAGCTATTACTTGTGCTACTAATCCTAAGTTAGACAGAAGGTGCACTAAAGTAAAAAAATAAAATAAAGATTAAGCAGCATTTCATCATCAATCCACTATCTACTTCATTTGTTGTTGTGCTATTTGACCAGTGATTGTAACAGTAATGACAGATCTAACCACTGCACAACTGTGGGCAGTCACAATCCTACTCTTCTCATCTGAACATGGCAGGACAGCTACAGGCAGCCGTGTTGAGACTACTTATGTTCTATGAATTTGTCTCAACTCCATGGTGATGCTTCCTTATATTTCTCATAAACTGGGCCATTAAGAACTGATTTGCACAAAGAACTAAAGAAAATAATACTGTAATTTTTCACTTCTGAAATTTAGAAGTTTTCATTTTACATCAGCTGAGAATCAGCACCTCCATATCCGAGGCCATGGTCCTCAAGCGGAAAAGGGTGGATTGCTTTCCTTAGGTCTAGGATGTGGTTCTGCCTCAAGTGGAGGAGTTCAAGAATCTCAGGGTTTTGTTCATGAGTGAGGGAAGAATAGAGCGTGAGATTGACAGATGGATTAGTGCAGCGTCTACAGTATTGCGGACTCTGTACTGGTCTGTTGTGGTGAAGAGGGAGCTGAGCTGTAAGGCAAAGCTCTCTGTTTACCGTTTGTTTACGTTCCTACCCTCACCTATGGCCAAAAGCTCATACAGGTGGTTGAAATTAGCTTCCTCATTGAGACATTGAGATGTCTGGGCTTCCATGTTCAAGCTGCTGCCTTTGTGACCCGACTTCAGAACAAGTGGAAGATGATGGATGGATGGATGGATGGATGGATGAATGGATTGATGGATGGATCAAAGTCAAAGTCAACTTTATTGTCAGAACTGCAATATGTACAGGACATACACAGGACCGAAATTGCGTTTCTCTCAGTCCCTCGGTGCAACAGTAACCATCTAAACACTAAACACTAAAACATTTAATAAACATAAGCATAAAATAGTAAAAAAGTGTAACACTGTCCTGAGTTTTTTCATAATAGTATAAAAGTATGAAAATTTACACCAACACTGAAACACCAAACACCCCTAAAACACCAAACACCCAATGAACATAAGCATAAAATGAAATAATAAAAGTGTAATACTGTCCTGAGTTTTTGCATAGTAGTATAAAAAGTATAAAAAGTATATCTATAAAATAAACTGAAGGTTCTAGCATTGACATTTGCAAAGAGTGGCACAGCAGCATATAAGTTAATGTACACAGTATATGTATGAGGTAGTTGATGTTGGTATAGAGGCAAAGTGGCATATGCAGTGAGGCACATAAGGCACATTTGGCATCCTTAGATAAGGCTAGTCAGAGCATGCTATATATGTATCTGCAGTAGTATAGATAAAAGTAGTGTAAATGTAAACAGTAGTAATAAATGTAAAGCAGTAGTAGTAAATGTAAACCGTATTAATAAATGTAAACAGTGAATGTAAACAGTAGTATGACTATAGGCAGTGATGTAATACAAACATTAGTGCAAATATGAGAAGTAGTGCAAACTGAATGAGTATGGATGGATTTTACATCATGTGAATACAGCTGGATTTCCATTATAATGGTGTGTCTATTTATTTTTCAGCCAAGACATGAATCACTCTTTCATTCATCTTTAACTGGATTTCCAACACAGACACACTATCCTTCAATTGACATTTTACGTCTTGGGGCTTTGCTAAGCTTCTTCAACAATCACAAAATTTACCCAAATATGCACAGCTAAAAAAAAAACATGTAAAAAAAACTTGAATTAAAATAGAGGTAGTCCCTGACTTACGACGCAGTTCCGTTCCTACGCCCGTTCGTAAGACGGAAATCGTCGTAAGTCGGTAAATACGTCCAAACGGCACCTCATACTTGCACCTCATACATCCAAACGGCCCCTCATACATCCAAACGGCCCCTCATACATACAGTACTGTATTTTTTGCCAAGGACTTCGCCTATCCTAACACATTACCCTACATAATTATCAAAAAACACATACATTCAAAGCCATAATGAAGGGGAAAAAAATAGTTAATTTCTTACTGGGAGCTGGTGAGCTTCCTGCAGCTTCACAGCGTTTACAGCAACGTCTGTTAGCATGTTAGCTCATTGCTCAGCTGTCCCTCCGCTCAAAACAATAAGGTCTGCTGTATTTTCACGTGCGGTCCAGCAGTCCAGAGTTATCATATTTAGCATACAGTATTAGCTCCTCCTGACCTCCTACGTAAAAGCACGTCAAGCTCCCCCCTCCCTCCCTCCTGTAAGTTTCGTTTCGGTACCGTAATTTCTGGAGTAAAGGCGCATATTTTGCCTTCCAATTTGCATACCGACCTAATCGCTCAACCGACGATGCCATCTCCTCTGCCCTTCACACAGCTCTCACACATCTGGACACGAAGGACTCCTATGTTAGAATGTTGTTCATCGACTTCAGCTCGGCATTTAACACCATCATCCCCCAACAGCTCATCCTTAAACTGGACAGTCTGGGGCTGAACACCTCAATGTGTAACTGGCTGCTAGACTTCCTGACCGGGAGACCACAGACAGTACGGATCGGGAGTAACACATCTAGCACCATCACATTGAACACAGGGGCCCCACAAGGATGTGTGCTGAGCCCCCTTCTATTCACCCTGCTAACACACGACTGCACACCATCGTACAGCTCCAACCACTTCATCAAGTTTGCGGACGACACAACAGTGGTAGGTCTCATCAGCAACAACGATGAGACGGACTACAGGAACGAGGTGAGCCGCCTGGCCTTGTGGTGCGGACACAACAATCTCACTCTCAACGTGGAGAAGACAAAGGAGATTGTCGTGGACTTCAGGAAGAGGGATGCACAACATGCCCCTCTGACCATCAACAGCACCGCAGTGGAGAGAGTAGACAGTAGGGATGGGAATTGATAAGAAATTATCAATATCGATGCCTTTATCGATGTCATTTATCGATTCGATTCCTTATCAATTCTGTTATCAATTCTCATTTGGGTAATAAAATATAGTAAACCATTTGTGTTCATAAAGAATTTATTTATGGATATTTTCCCATATTTTTAGACTCATTTTTCGCTCTGATTCTTCGTTTTTCATTTTTGGCGAAAATGGTGCAGTACCAGTTTCGGCCGCTATAGAGGCGCTGTAGGCAGCAGCCAGCAGAGGACTCAGAGAGTGAAGAGGAAGAGTGGCCACTTCCAGAAGTTTCTACTTGCTGTGTTCGAAAAAAGCCTCCTTTGGTCGGACTGACTCTGTCGCTGCCCGCTCCCTGCTGTGGATGTAGCTGTTTTTGTTTGCAAGATACCACTCATAACCACACCGCGGATTTTTAAATCCAGCTGATTTCACATTTGGTTCAGCTCAGGAGCCCGTCTGCTATAGTGAGGTAAGAAATATATTTTTAAGCGTTTATTTAGCTAAATTTAAAGAAACAAAGCGTCCGGTTTGACCCGCCTGGCGCCTGCATAAAAGTCAGCGAACTTTTTTTTTTAATCCAGCTGATTTGAACATTTCGTTAAACTCAGGAGTACGTCTACTATTAAGTCAGCTAAGAATTATATTTTTTAAGCGTTTATTTAGCTAAATTTAAAGAAAGAAAGCGTCCGGTTTGACCCGCCTGGCGCCTGCCTAAAATTCCGAATTCAGAACCGATAAGCTGAATCGTTAAGACAAGCATCCTACAATTCCATGGAATTGGACTTTTAAGAACCGGTTCTCTAACAGAACCGGTTCTCGGTTCCCATCCCTAGTAGACAGCACCAAGTTCCTGGGAGTGCACGTCTCAAAGGACCTGTCCTGGAGCAGGAACACTGCAGCACTGGCAAAGAAGGCTCACCAGCGTCTCTACTTTCTCCGCAAGCTGAAAAGGGCTGGAGCTTCAACCCCCATCATGAGCACCTTCTACAGAGGTGCCATAGAAAGTGTCCTGACCAGCTGCATCACTGTGTGGTTTGGTGCATGTACTGCATCCTGCCGCAAGAGCCTCCAGCGCATTGTGAGAGCAGCTGAGAAGATCGTGGGCACCTCCTTGCCCTCACTGCAGGACTTACACAGCAAACGCCTCACTCGGAAAGCCCACCGCATGGCAGGTGATCCCACACACCCACTACACAGCTGCTTCAGACTGCTGCCATCAGGGAGGAGACTGAGGAGTCTCCAGGCTCGAACCAGCAGACTGAGAGACAGCTCTGTTCATCAGGCAGTCAGAATGCTAAACACTCTGCCTGCTCTGCCTCCCCTCCCATTTGAACTGCCTTAACACTAAAACTTTCTCACATATTATCACTCAACACAAAGTTTTTAACACTAGACTCTGTGTCATCAAACGGGTTTTCACTAAACTCTCGGTCATGTGCTCATACAGTTTGCACTACTTCTCATACTTGCACTAATGTCTGTATTACATCACTGCCTATAATCATAATACTGTTTACATTCTCTGTTTACATTTATTAATACTGTTTACTTTTATTACTACTGCTTACATGTAATTACTACTGTTTACATTTATTTACACTACTCTAATATCTACACCACTGCTGGTACATATACAGTGTGCTCTGAACGGTCTTATTTAGGGATGCCCAATGTGCCTTACTGCATATGCCACTTTTTGCCTCTACAACAACATCAACTACTACCTCATACATATACTGTGTACATTGACTCATACGCTGCTTTGCCACTTTGCAAATGTCAATGCTAGAAACCTTTAGTTTATTTTAGTTATACTTTTTATACTCTTTTTTTATACTAGTATGCAAAAACTCAGGACAATATTATGTTCATTAAATGTTTAATGTTTTAGTTTTAGAGTTGGTGTAAATTTTCATACTCTTATACCACTATGCAAAAAACTCAGGACAGTGTTAGTTTTACTATTTTATGCTTATGTCTATTATTATATGTTTCAGTGTTTCAATGTTTAGATGTTTACTGTTGCACCGAGGGACTGAGAGAAACGCAATTTCGGTCCTGTGTATGTCCTGCACTGTACATATTGCAGATCTGACAATAAAGTTGACTTTGACTTTGACATAAACCACGTAACTTGAAACAATGCTTTTCAATGGGAGGCGTTCGTAAAGTCGAATCATCGTAAGTCGAGACCGTCATAACCCGGGGACTACCTGTATTCTGAAAAGATTCATTTTAGCAGTTTCCTGATTTATTTCCCACTAAGAGACACTAGAAAGCTGTTGTGAAAAAAACTAACTTGATTAGTTTAATTATGTGAGCCTTGTTAATGCTGGGTAGAACTACAGCAGGGCATTTACATGTCATCAGCAGCATCAAGGTGTCCAAGTTGTTAATAACTGAATTTTGCTTTATGGATGTGCAGAAAGCAGCAAATGTGATTTGTAAAAACAGAGCATTAAAAATTGTGATTCTAGATGAAAGATGCAAATATGGTTTGTTTAACATTTACTGCTGCTCTAAATATAAACAGACTTCTTTCTTAATAATGATTATACCATAGTTCTCAACCTGTGGCACAAGTTAACCTGCTGATACTCAGAATATGTTCAGTCGGTGGTAAGATAAAAAAGTATCCGTTTTTTTATAAAGGTTTACTAGAGAAATTGCGTTTCCTGTGAAAATGCAATTTTGATACTGATTGCTGAATGATTGTGCTGATATCTGCTTAAAAACTAGTTTACTTGAAACACAGAAATAGCTAAAAAAATTGAAAGATGAAGCTGCAAGAAGCACAAAAAGCAAACAATACATAAAAATGCTGAAACGGGTTGAAAATAGGTTATAAAAGCTAAAATGTACAGAAAAGCAGTAAGTTGATTAAAAAAAGGCTAAACATAGTGTGAATAAAGGCCCAAGTAGAACATAAAGATTAAAAAAAAATAATGATAATACTATAAAGCCAGAATTTGGGGAAATATTAGCAAATAGCAGGAAAAAAGCTGGTTTAGAACCAGATGTAATGAAATGCTATACAGAATTAATGAAAAGGCTAACTTGAATCCATCCATCCATCCATTTTCTTCCGCTTATCCGGGGTCGGGTCGCGGGGGTAGCAGCCTAAGTAGGGAGGCCCAGACTTCCCTCTCCCCAGCCACTTGGAGCAGCTCCTCTGGGGGAATCCCAAGGCGTTCCCAGGCCAGCCGAGAAACATAGTCCCTCCAGCGTGTCCTGGGTCTTCCTCTGGGTCTCCTCCCGGTGGGACATGCCCGGAACACCTCACCAGGGAGGCGTCCAGGAGGCATCCTAACCAGATGCCCGAGCCACCTCAACTGGAGCGTGCTTCTTTAAGAGAATAGGCGTACGCTTTCTGATGTTCTTTATATGCCTGCTTATGCACAGAGAGACCAGATGATTTTACACGTCTCTCAATAGCACGGCCAGTTGCCTTCATCTTGCGCAGCTCACCAGTGTACCAGGGGGCTGAACGGGAGAAAGACACCAGTCTTGACTTCAAGGGGGCGTGTAGGTCCAGGAGCTCCCGGAGAGATTGGTTGTAGTAATCCACAGAGTCATCGGCAGATGAATGATTGACAACGGTCAGGGCGTGAAGATCAGCAGACAGAACATCAGGGGAAATGTTTTTAAAGTCACGGAACTGGATGGGTCGTTTTGGGTTTGAAGCAGGCAAAGATGAAGGCACTTCCAGGGAGATGGGAAATTATGACCTTGGTTCCAAATGGAAACTACAAACCGGATTCCAAAAAAGTTGGGACACTAAACAAATTGTGAACAAAAACTGAATGCAATGATGTGGAGATGGCAAATGTCAATATTTTATTTAGAATAGAACATAGATGACAGATAAAAAGTTTAATCTGAGTAAATGTGATATTTTAAAGGGGACCACATATTCAAAATTCAC
>JBBPBX010036049.1:0-11407 GCA_038048925.1 Garcialebias charrua | reverse complement strand
CAGACCTGCTGTAGTTTTGCTCTTTTGCTACTTCTCACTTTTAAGGCTGATTAATTGTGTTGGATAAGAGAAGAAGCTCATCGAGACTGTTCAGCAGTGCAGCCGGTTCATGAACATCCCATGGATGGATGGATGGATGGCATTTTCGCTGCCGTTCTGCCATTTTTAGCTTATTTACGGTAGTTCTTTTAGCTGCTTTCCCTTTATTTGAACTTTAACAGCTCATTTTTTGTTGCTTCAGCTCTCGGCTGTCACACTGCATCTTTACAGAAAATGCATTCTGTCCAGTCTTGAAATGTTCTGCGTCTCCATTTGGACTCACCCAGTTTCCTGCTTCCCATAGGTGGCTCGGCTCAACTTGAATCTCGTAGGCTGCGAGAAAGAGACGTTCACATTCAAAGCTTTTAAGAGTTCATTAGGCAGGAGACAGAAAAATAAGTAAACAATAAATGCAGTTTGTACCGGACTGGCCCCTGGTAAAGATTTGCCGTTGATTTTGCGTAGACACCTCTCAGCTGTGGCCTCGTCGGGCATCTCCACGAAGCAGTAACCCATGGTCTCCCTGGGAGCGGACACGCCGTTAGACATCACAATAAAAGCAGCGTAAACCCTCCAGCTGCTCAAACATCCAGCTCTTACCCCGTCATCTTATTTCGAATGATGCGCACGTTCGAAATCTCCTCCCCCATCGTGGAAAATGCTCTGGTGATGAACTTCTCATCCATGTCGGCATCCAGCTGCAGGAGAGGGAACATCAGGAGTAATTCAGGAGACACTGCTGGTTATGTCATGGTTTCATTTTTGAACAAAGGTGAAAATAATAATGTTTTTCCCATGACTGTGTGTTCTGATTCCCTGACAGCAATACATCGTGACCCACAGATCTCAGTGGTCTAACTCAGTCAATATAACAACTATTGATCTAAAATTTGGTGTGTTGTTAGCTGAGCACAATTTGAAACTCTGATATGAAAGACAGCATTCTTTCAAAGAACACTTTTAATTAGTGATTGTTATTAGAAACAAACAGTTAAATTGGAATAAACTCGGTTTCTGATAATAATTTTCCCCAGATGGTTGTCATCATAAACATTAAAAAGTTTTGGTCTTCTGAAAACAACACTGTGGACCAACTTTAGACAGCGTTACAACTAAAACAGTAAAACACTTAAACCAAATACAGTACAGTACTGTACCTTTCAAACATAGCCCACATAATGACACAAACATATCCCATAAACTACCAAACATTCCCCACATAAACTGCCCTTATCAATTTTACACCACTTGAAATACCTGCCATAACAAACACCTCAACACAAACTCCATCAGATAAACACACAGGACACAAACTACCACATGAGTAGTTTCTGTGTTGTGCTGCTAGCTGCTCGGTACAGTTCAGACTAGTACTGACTGAAACAGTAAACAGTAGTAAACTCACATTGCCCATCCATAAAGTACTCATGATGCTGTTAATGTGAATATTCCTGCGCGCAGGGTTAACTATAAACGCTGTAAAGCAAAAAACAAACAACGAAAGTCCCGCATGTAGCAAACAAAGCACAGAATAGCTCAGTTTCTTCTTCGAGTGTTTTGAGGAAGACACGGTCACATGGCGCATGCGCAGTTCTCTCGTCATTTTTCTTCTTTGTTTTCTTTTTAATGCCGGTTGGCAAACACCAATGTGGTGCATTATTGCCACCAACTGGTAAGAAATGTCGACAGGCTAAAATATAAATAAATGAAAAACTCAAATTTAAAACAAACATGTCCGTTTAAGATAATGTACTAAGGCCTGAGAGGTGTAAGATTTTGAAATCACCTGTAATAATTCTGCTAAATGATGTAATAATGTGGTGTTACAGCTACGGAAGCGTAGTGCTGCCACCTGGTGAAAATATTTTTTGGGGCTTATGAGATACACAGAGGCGGTCCTAGCCTATTTGGCGCCCTGGGCGAGCAACCCCAACGCCCCCCCCCGGCCGCTAGATTGCCAGTGGCGGTCCTCTCTCAGAAAATTTTGAATAAAATAGATGCCATTTCCTGCATTTTGGTGATTCTGGTGTATTTTAATGGGTTGTTCAACATCTAGTTTTACCTACATATATAATCTATTCAATAACTATTTTAGAGTTAATGGCAGAACAAGAAGTAGCCTGAGACAAACATGTAGCATTAACACATTATGAACATTACTCAAAAATTGTTTCCATAAGAACATTATCAAATATTTTATGTGAACGGTAAGATACTAGCAATAACAGCATTGTGAGAGGTGGACAGTTGAATCCGGAGGCATCCACCTCTGTTTAATGATGGACGGTTTCTTTTCACAAAGATGGCCTCCTTTACTCCTCTCTCAAACCATTGTTCCTCTCTATCAAGGAGGAAAGATGACTGAGTTTGTCACAGCTCCTCAGACTGAAGAAGTCTTTTGGATACAAAGAAGAATCTGTCCAGAGGACTACATTTATTGAGCCTGCATCAGAACAATAATCTGTAAAGATTTAGTACATTTTATACGGAAAACTAATTTTGATTTAACCAATTAATATATTTTCAATGGCAAAATATGCAGGTTTATTTCATATTTCTGTCATACTATTCCCTTTCATTGCTTTATGCATTTATTATCTTACTTTTAATGATAAAAATATAATGAGTCACTACTGTTGTTTAGAAAGTGTTTATATTACTAATGCTTGTTCACACACAGTTGGAACAGCTCACCTGTTCCTTCATACTGACAGGAACAATCCCCTCATCACTCCTGGCTCTAAATCACATTAAAAAATTGTCATAATTGCACAAATCTCCCCTTTTTACCAAGACTTTTGATCAATTCAGGCCAATTTCATTAGAGAGTTGAATCATCTGACATCTCAGGGCACTTTTCATATAGAGCAGGTCTTCACCAGACTCATATATTATTTAAATTATTTAACAGATACAGAATGTTATGTCACAATGCCACACACCACAAAATTAAGTGACTTCATAATTAACTTGAACTGTGGTTTGCAGCAAAGTTCAACAGCTGCGTCTGTTTTCCTTCTCTTCTCTGCACCACCCTTACTTTTCCTCCCTTCCATGATCTTTTCACTGACCGCACGTAGTGTCACCTCCGCACCTTACTAAACCGAAACTGAAAGTGGATGAGGTGCACGGTGCCCCCCAGCAGCTGCTGTGGTGATTAAACTGAGGACATGTGAATAAATGAAGGGTGGGGCGGCACAGGAGCAGTTCAGTAGTGGTGTTCTGTGTTATGTTGTTAAAAACAAAAGTTGTAAAAGATTAAAAATAAATAAAAAATAATCGAGGCGCAGTGTCTCTCCTTCTTCTTCTGCTTTGCCGCCCCCTGCTGGACGGCGCCCAGGGCAACAGACCATATTGCCCATAGGGAGGACCGCCACTGGATACGTATCACATAACGTTTGATGTGGTCCCCCCTCGGCTACTAAAGGAGGTTTTTCACACTCTAGGTCCCTCCATTCTCTCTATTGTAAATAGCAGTCTATCCTCGGGTGTGGTGCCAAAATCATTAAAACATGCTGCTGTTCAACCCCTCCTGAAAAAACCAAACCTCGACCCGTCAGTATTATCCAACTTCAGGCCTGTCTCCAGACTCCCATTTGTATCTAAACTTCTAGAGAAAATAGTTGAGTCCCAGCTAAAGTGCTTCCTGGAGGATCATCCCCGAGCTATTCCAATCTGGCTTCAAATCCCTCCACAGCACTGAGACTGCCCTACTGAAGGTTTTTAATGACATCTTCCTATCCACAGACACTGGTGACTCTGTGCTGCTTGTCCTATTGGACCTCACATCCGCTTTCGACACCA
Organism: Garcialebias charrua; assembly: GCA_038048925.1. Classification (NCBI taxonomy): domain Eukaryota; kingdom Metazoa; phylum Chordata; class Actinopteri; order Cyprinodontiformes; family Rivulidae; genus Garcialebias; species Garcialebias charrua. Next base: position 7,564 of record JBBPBX010036049.1, on the reverse strand, counting down.
TCGACCATGAGATCCTCATTGCTAGGTTGGAGCAGTGGGTGGGCATCTCAGGGTCAGCCCTAAACTGGTTCAGATCCTACCTCTCTGACAGGTCTTTTTGTGTGTCCATCAATGATTTTACTTCTGCAGTGGCGGCTCTTAAATGGGGGGTTCCGCAGGGGTCCATCCTGGGTCCTCTCTTGTTCTCCTTATACCTGCTGCCACTCGGTGCTATTTTCCGGAAACACAATATACCCTTCCACTTCTACGCCGATGACTGTCAAATTTACTTCCCCCTAAGACAAAATGGTACAGGCTCTATTCAACCTCTGCTCGACTGCCTGGCTGACATCAGGGACTGGATGGCTTTAAATTTCTTAAGCTTCAACGATAAGAAGTCTGAAGCCATATTGTTCCTTCCCAATGACACAACCTCGAACCACTGCATTGACCTTTCTGCTCTACCCCTGTCCGAAAAACAAAAAGTCACAAATCTGGGAGTGATAATGGATCCTTCCATGAAACTCAACAGTCATGTAAACATGATCGTCAAATCCTGTTTTTTCCAGCTGAGGCGTCTGTCTAAGCTGAAGCCCATATTATCAAAAAACAACCTGGAGACAGTGATTCACGCATTCATTACATCTAGGCTTGATTACTGCAATTCACTTCTGCTTGGCGTCAGTCAAGCCACCATTGCACGATTACAACTGGTTCAGAACGCAGCTGCCCGATTTTTAACCAGCACACGCAAAAGAGAGCACATTACACCAGTCTTGGCCTCCCTGCACTGGCTACCGGTTCATCTTCGAATCCAATTCAAAATTCTCATGTATGTCTACAAATCGCTGAACAGTCTCGCCCCCGCCTATCTCTCGGATCTGATACACCCATATGTCCCTCCACGTGCTTTGAGGTCAGAGGACCGGGTACTCTTAAGAGTTCCAGAAACTCGCCTTAAAAAGATTAACACTTAAAAACAATTATTTGTTTGATAAAAATTATAGCAAATATGTGTCTGAGCTGAACTTTTTCTTAATAAATGAATGCAATTGTGAAATGAGCTGGATTTAAAAATTTGTTTCACCGAAAGTGATAACAAGCCATATACAGTATAGGTCGCACCTGAGTATAGGTCGCAGGCCTTGAAAAAAACCATAAAAAGGTGCGACCTATACACCGGAAAATACGGTGTATATATATATATACACACACACACACAAATACCGGTATATATATATGGGCCCCCACGTTGACTCAAGCCCAGGGGCCCCCATCCTAAATCCGGCCCTGGCTATGGGGTCTCCAGTTTCTCCTATTGTTGCCAACCTGTGGAGGAGGTAGAAAAGAGAGCATTGACGTCCTTTTCAGGGAACCACCAAGTCATTGGTTCAGGTATGTTGACGACACCTGGGTTAAAATTAAATCTCAGGAAGTCCAACATTTCACTGATCACATCAACTCTGTGGATAAATATATCAAGTTCACACGAGAAGATGTAAGAAATGGCAGGTTGGCTTTCTTGGACTGTGAGGTCTCAGTTTCTGATAGAGGAAATTTGCAAACTGAGGTGTACCGCAAACCCACCCACACAGACCAGTATTTACAGTTTGACTCCCATCACCCTCTGGAGCACAAGTTAGGAGTCATCAGGACTCTGTACCACAGAGCAGACAGCGTCCCCACTAACTCAGGAGCCAGACAGAAGGAGAAATCACACACAAAACAGGCTCTAGAGAAATGTGGATATCCTAACTGGGCCTTCCTGAAAGCAGAGAAGAAACCCAAACAGGACTCCAGCCAGCCATCAGGTGAAAAGAAGGAACCCAGACCCAGACCAGTGGTCATTCCAGATGTTGCAGGAGTTTCAGAGACATTGAGACGTTTATTTTCTAAACACAACGTCCCAGTGGCTTTTAAACCCCAAAATACATTACGACAAAGACTGGTTCATCCCAAAGATCCAGTCCCCCGGCACAAACAGAGTAATATTGTGTATGCTGTTCAGTGTCAGGAGGGCTGTGATCAGTCTTATATCGGGGAAACTAAACAGCCACTGGCCAAAAGGATGGCCCAGCACAGAAGATCAACATCATCAGGTCAGGACTCTGTGGTCTACACTCATCTCCAGGCCAGCGGTCACTCTTTCAGGGATGAAGATGTTCACATCCTTGATAGAGAGGAACAATGGTTTGAGAGAGGAGTAAAGGAGGCCATCTTTGTGAAAAGAAACCGTCCATCATTAAACAGAGGTGGAGGCCTCCGGGTTCAACTGTCCCCCTCTTACAATGCTGTTATTGCTAGTATCACTCAGCCCTCTGTGAATAGCAAACAACCATCAGGGTGCTAACGATCCATCATTGGGCTGATGGTCCTCCTTGATCATGTGAGCAGCTGGTTTCGGCTGTCATCAGCAAACTGGTTGTGTAGTGCTATTTATAAGACTGAGCTGAATACAGCAGCTCAGACTGAAGAAGTTTTTCGGACGAAAGACGAAACGTTTCTACAATTTTTTTGCTTTTTTTTTTGAATGTCCAGAGGACCAGACTTAGCTTTTTTAGATTTTTCTACCTGGATTATAGAGCATGCATCAGGGTATACTGTATATTCATTTGCAAGTATGGGTATGTATACTGTATTTATGGAATTCTACTGCAAAGTCATGAATGTTATTATTCTTTGTGCATGTGTTGCTTTGTTCTGTCATGTACTTTGCAGGATTGCAGACGGAGGTTGGGTGTGTTTGCCTTGTGCTTTTTTGTGTGGATAATTGTTGTTTTGTTGTCTTACTTTCTGTCTTAATTTCCTCTCTCTAAGGGATAAAAAATCATATTGGTGTGAGAGGATGGCTGTAAGGTGAGAAGGGAGGCCATCTATATATATATAAAAAAAAAAAAAAACAGTAACAACATGGCAACTCTTTACCTGGCACGCTATATATATATATAAAAAAAAAAAAACAGTAACATGGCAACTCTTTACCTGGCACGACGGTCTGTCAAGAAATGGAGCTTCCTTGACGTCCGAGCGGAGGTCAGTCTGGTTACCTTTGCAGCTTCTCTCGTCCGTCTTTGACACACTGAAGTAACGGTAGTCCGGTTGATTTTTCAAGATAAAATATTCCAGAAAGGAGATTCATTCACAGCTTGGAGCTGTGACACTCGAGTGGGTTCACAGCGAGGTTGCTGTAACCCCTGCTGAGGAACGAGGACCTTTTTCTCATGGTCAGACGTCCACAGCTTAAAGAGAAAGTATTACATCCCAACTTCCTCGAGAACTCACTCGAGTGTCACAGCTCCAAGCTGTGAATGAATCTCCTTTCTGGAATATTTTGTCTTGAAAAATCAACCGGACTAAATTAATACCTCGTCAGATGACGTTTATTACTTTTTAATGGCCGTAATTTGTGTTAATTTTATTTACTTCCTTTTAATACATTTTACAACCCCGCGGATACCCTGAAATATGATCAGTTACTTCTACAACTCGACTATCATAATAATCTTATAAAAGTCTGTCAAACAGACAAAAAACTAAAATATTATTTGGGCATGCTTTTAAATTATTGAAAAAGTGTTGCCAGTAAATCTTCACTGATGGGTTCAATATACTGTACGTATAATTTTATTTCTTTAAACTTTCACCAGTTTACAAACACGAATAAAAATATTGTCAATCAGTTTCTTACAATTAAAAAAAAATGAGACAAAGGAAGCATCTTTCAGCAGTAAATGGGCTCGGGCAACATGGAAATGACGTATTCCTGCTCTGCAGTCATCACTGGAGGCTGCCATTGACACTCGATGAGAGAGTCGTACAGCTCCTCACTGAGCCCCATGAACTTCCTGTTAGCTTCCAGCACATCCAGCCCCAGGCCAGGATCTGCAACCAGACAACAGAACAAACCAAGCGCATGAAAGAACACGCAACTATATGAGTTTACTCACAAGAAATTAAGTCTCTAATTACTATACTGTAGTTTCTATATTTCTGCATAAATTTGACCTAGAACATCAAAAGATTTTCCCACAACTCCTTAAAGTAGATCAAGAGAACCCAGTTAAACAAAAGAGGCAAAAATATTAATATTTGATCATTTATTTATTGAGAAAAATGATCCAATATTACATATTTGTGATGGTAAAATTATGTGAACCTCTAGGATTATCAGTTAATCTGAAGAAGAAATTAGTCAGGTGTTTTCGATCAATGGATGATGATCAGGTGTGAGTGGACACCCTGTTTGATTTAAAGACCAAGATCTATCAAAGTCTGCTCTTCACAACATGTTTGTGGAAGTGGATCATGGCAGGAACAAAGGTTTCTGAGGAGCTCAGAAAAAGAGTTGTTGATGCTCATCAGGCTGGAAAAGGTTACAAAACATCTGTAAAGTTTGGACTCCACCAATCCACAGTCACACAGATTGTGTACAAATGGAGGAAACTGAAGGTCTCTCTCACATTGACTGATGTTGATGTTAATGAGTCCACCATCAGGAGAACACTGAACAACAATGGTGAGACTTTGACGTCATGAGCGCCGCAGAATGGCAGCACTAACGGGAGCTCCACTTTGACTCAATCTTTTGTTTGTACCCGTTTTAACTTTTTTTGTGCCTACACTGCACACACACAGTATGGGTAAGATCACAACGCACTTGTGGAGTTTTCTGTGTCGCTGCCTTGCTATCGTGGTTCAGTCCTTCCATGGCGTTCGTCTCCATGATTCTCCACCTGCATGCACGGACTGAACTCTACGGATCCATTCGGTTATGTTCTCCGTCTGCCAGACCTGGCTCTGGAGGGCAGTCTGGGAGGACAGCTGCTTGTACCCGCTTTACATGCTGCCTTTAGGTCAAATTATTAATCAGTTCAACATTTCTTTTCACTGTTATGCCGACGATACACAGCTTTACATCAGGACTGGAGCATCCTCATCTTCCACCTTGTCATCTCCATCTTCACTCACTGCCCTCTCTGCCTGCCTGGAGGCAATTAGGGCATGGATGAATCAGAACTTTCTTCAATTAAACTGCTCCAAGACTGAGGCCATACTGATTGGCACCCCTCACCAGGTACAAACATCTCCTATAACAACACTTTCCTTTTCTGGACAAGACATCCCCCTCTCCACCTCTGTTACTAATCTTGGAATAAAAATGGACTCCAATCTTACATTTGAGAATCACATTAAAGCTCCCCTGACATCATCTTTTAACTTTCCATAAAATGGCACAACATATATATATATATATATATATATTAAGATTGACCTCTGATCGTTTTTGCTAAAACAATGTGAAATGAATGAAAATTCCTCTCTAAAATAGTTTAAAATTAGCGCCCTTTTTATTTACATGGTAAATACGGATTTTCCCGTCGCGTGATTATGACGTCACATCTAGACTCGTCTTCAACGCGCACATTGAATACAATGTAGGAAGATGCAAACGCATCCGTCCAATTTAGCCATTTAAAACTTTAGATTTTAGCGGTTTGTCTTCAGAGAAGCCAAAGTTATTTCGAGTAAACAGCAGGTTATAATTTTTTTTCTGCTGCTGCTGTTTTTTGTAGACTTTTAACTTCAGGAAGTGAGCAGCTGTGTGATGAGTTACAGGAGCTGCAAGTTGAGAGGCAGAAGGAATTCTACAACATCTAAATCGTTTCCACAGCACTGAAATGGTAATATATTAGTTAATGTTTCTAATAATTATTCAACATTAATTTATAGTTTAAAAAATTAGTCCCTTTTAAAATATCTGTTAAATATTTTAATGTTTATTCTAACATACGTTCTGAAATTTTTAACTAGTTTTTATTTGTGTATTTTTATCCATCAATATTTTTTTATTTTGTTGTAAATTTACATTTATTTTAAACAAAAACACTTTTAGATGTTTGAATCAGTTTGATTTCATCCGTCCTGCTTGGTCCAAAAAATGCAGCTGAGATGTCTTGACTGGACAGGTGTCCCTGTGATGGACTGGAAACCTGTCAATTCAAACAATAAATGATATTCACCCCAATTTTTTTAATCATATAAATACTTTATTACTGGTACATATATAACAAAGCCCCGCTTTTCTGTTTAAGGTGTTGGATGATGTGGTGATCAAATCTCCCTACACGTCATCTGAATCCGCCGACACGTCTCTTTGTTCAACTCTTCTTGCCCATGGAGAACTAAAACAACAGAAACGAAGAGGGAGAACACGACCCTGCTGTTAAAGTGAAAACTAGCTCATTCAAACTATGAGAATAAACATTTTGTGATGCTTCATTTGAGTGTTGTCTTTTTTAAGGCTACAAACTAAAAAATGTTTTATGGTGACATGTTTAGGAAAGAAAGTAAACCAGCATCCTTTTGACTTGTTCAGTTTTTATTAAAATTGTTAAAGGTTTGTTTTTGATGAAATCTTATAGAATCTGCATATGGTGCCAAAATTAATGCTTGTATATTTTTAACTAGTTTTTATTTGTGTATTTTTATCCATCAAGATTTTTTTATTTTGTTGTAAATTTACAATTTTTTTAGATGCATCTTTATGAATCCGTTTGATTTAAACCGTCCTGTTTGGTCAAAAAAATGCAGCTGAGATGTCTTGACTGGAGACCTGTCCAGGTGTCTCTGTGATGGACTGAAGACCTGTCCAGGTGTCCCTGTGATGGACTGGAGACCTGTCCAGGTGTCTCTGTGATGGACTGGAGACCTGTCCAGGTGTCCCTGTGATGGACTGGAGACCTGTCCAGGTGTCTCTGTGATGGACTGAAGACCTGTCCAGGTGTCTCTGTGATGGACTGAAGACCTGTCCAGGTGTCCCTGTGATGGACTGGAGACCTGGAAACCTGAAAACACAAACTGATATTTTTATTAAAACAGCTATGGAAATTTATGTTTTTTGACGGTATTTGATATAAATTTATTTTTAAATTTAATGATTGACATATAAACATTTTATTTTTATTTTTAGTGAACATTTAGTGCATGTAAACATGCAAATTTCAACTGGAAATATGAATGATGTTTTTCAGAACGTATGTTAGAATAAACATTAAAATATTTAACAGATATTTTAAAAGGGACTAATTTTTTAAACTATAAATTAATGTTGAATAATTATTAGAAACATTAACTAATATATTACCATTTCAGTGCTGTGGAAACGATTTAGATGTTGTAGAATTCCTTCTGCCTCTCAACTTGCAGCTCCTGTAACTCATCACACAGCTGCTCACTTCCTGAAGTTAAAAGTCTACAAAAAACAGCAGCAGCAGAAAAAAAATTATAACCTGCTGTTTACTCGAAATAACTTTGGCTTCTCTGAAGACAAACCGCTAAAATCTAAAGTTTTAAATGGCTAAATTGGACGGATGCGTTTGCATCTTCCTACATTGTATTCAATGTGCGCGTTGGAGACGAGTCTAGATGTGACGTCATAATCACGCGACGGGAAAATCCGTATTTACCATGTAAAAAAAAACGGCGCTAATTTTAAACTATTTTTGAGAGGAATTTTCATTCATTTCAAATTGTTTTAGCAAAAACGATCAGAGGTCAATCTTAATATATATATATATATATATAT
>JBBPBX010036048.1:0-17210 GCA_038048925.1 Garcialebias charrua | reverse complement strand
CACCATTTTTAACTGTTAAATAGCTGGAAGAAGTACCGTTATGTTGAACACATTGCCTCCGATTGGAAAGATAGTTAGAAAACCAACCGATGGTGTGATCAGAGAAACCGATTTCTGAGAGCTTATGACACAGGATGTTATGATCCACAGTGTCAAAAGCTTTAGACAGATCTAAGAAAAGTGCAGCACAATAATCCTTAGCATCCAATGCTTCAACAACATCATTCAGAACCTTCAGAGAAGCAGTTGTTGTGCTGTGTTTTTTCCTGAAACCAGATTGATGGAGAGGTAAGATGTTAAATGAGTCCAGATAATTTTTGATCTGAGAGTTTATCAGTTTTTCTAGAACCTTGGCTAAGATGCAGAGTTTAGAGATCGGTCGATAATTGTTCAGTGAGGTGGGGTCACCTCCCTTCAGCAAAGGAAGAACAAAGGCTGTTTTCCAAGCATCCGGAATGGTGTTTTGGCTTATGGACAGATTAAAGATGTGGGTCACAGGGACTGTGATGATATGAGCAGCCAGCCTTAAGAAATAAGGTGGAAGTTCATCTGGACCTGCAGATTTTTTAGTATTTTAATATGGATTTAACTATACCAATATGCAGTTTGTTTTGTTAAATTGCAATCATTGAAGAGCCATTCTAGATTGATGCTACCTTAGGTACTATAATCTACACTGATCTCACAACTCTCCAAAATTTAACTTACTCGAATAATTCTATTCGAGAGATTACCTAAAATAAAATAAAAAACATAAGTCTCGCCATAGACTCCAAAATTTTAAAGGTAAAAAAACAAAATCTTACGTTGTTCGTCTAAAAGGACAACAGGCAATTATACCAAACTATATTTTTCTTTTCTATATTAGTTCTAACTTTAACCAAGTTATGAATGGAGGAAGAGTTTGGAAGAAGAGGACTTCATTACAGAAGCCCTCCTGAACCTTCTATAGATGTAGATCCCTATGTCTAATGCCTCTTTTCCACCGCTCGGATCGGCTCGGGTCGGCTCGGGTAGATCGGCTCAGTTCGGGTCGGGTCACATCTATGTTCTGTTTCCACAGCTTTTTTGTACCCCTTCTGTGGGCGGGGTCCAGAATCCTACTCGTCTTACCACATGGTGGCAGTAGTGTTCCCTCAAGCTATTTACTACAGTACTAGCCACCACTAGAAGAAGAACACAATAAAGGCTTTGACAGAATGTTGTGAAAGAGATGTCATGCTATAATGAGTACCTCATGAGCTGTAATCTTTAAACCCAATTCATAATCCTACCTTGTTGCCTTCTTTAAACCCATGTATTTTCCAATTTAGTATTTTTACAATAAAGATGTATTAAAGCATATTTTATTATTTAGTTATGCACAAGGTGCTTGATAAAGTTGCAAAACCATATTTATCTGAGCTGCTTCAACCTTCCTGCCCTCCCCGTTCTCAGATCAGCTGAGCAGTTGCTGCTGACAGTCCTCAAAACTTTTTAAATCTTATTTAAAAACACACATTTATTCCTTGGCTTTTAACACGTGATCTTATCTTTTATGGCATGTTAACACACCTGCAGTAAGACTGGTACACTATATGTATTTATTTTTGTATGCTTTTTATAGTTTTTAATTAACTTGTCTTTTATGTTATTGTACAGCACTTTGGTTGACCCTGTGGTTTTTAAAATGTGCTTTATAAATAAAGTTGATTTAAAACATCACACTGTGATCTTTGAAACTGCCAGTGTCTCCCTGGTAAAGTTGCTGCTGGGTGGTAGATGGGTAGATGGTAGATGGATGGTCTGTGAATTCTTTAACTTTAAACAGTTAGCTAGCAAGTTAAATATTTAGCTAACAAGTAAAATATTTAGGATGGAGGTAAATATATAATTAACAAATTAAATATATTTTGGAAATTAAATGTTTAGTTTGTAAAATACATATTTAGGTCTGAGCTAAATACTTAGTTAGCAAATTAAATATTTAGTTTAGGAATTAAATGTTTATGTAGCAGTATAGAAATATACCTGGCTAGGGAAAGTCACTTCCTGTTAGATAAGTGGGCGGAGTATAAAAGGAGGTGGCAATGCCTGTTCTGGCACTTGGTTTCCTCTTCATGCTCCCACTACGTGGCTCACAACCCATGTGGGGTTTGGATGTCGCTGAGCAGCAGATCGTGTTATGCGTGCTGTTCTGGCTTTTGTGGGATGAAGGCTAAGCTGCTTTCCTCTATGTGTGTGTCTGCATGTGTGTGTCAGCAGATCCTATGCTGAAGTTGAATTATAAAAACCAATCCGCAAGCAGATATGAGTGTGGCCAGAGGGGTCTTCAGAGGCACTCCAGGACTGTTTTGACACCACAGATTGGGGTATGTTCAAAGAAGCTGCTACCACAAACAACAACACATGTCTCCAGGAGTACTCAGACACTGTATGTTCATACATCACCAAGTGCATTGATGATGTTACCAACCTCAAAACCATCACTGTTCGGGCTAATCAGAAGCCATGGCTGACAGCTGAGGTTTACAGACTCCTGAAAGCCAGGAATGCTGCCTTCAAAGCGGGAGATCAGGTGGGCCTGAAGGCAGCCAGAAAGAACCTGGATCAGGGCATCAGAGAGGCCAAGGAGCAGTATTCCAGGAAAATAGCTCACCGTTTCAAGGACAGCAAGGATACACGCAGTCTGTGGCAGGGAATACAGACCATCACAAACTTGTGATGGTCTGTAGTGCGGACACAACAATCTCACTCTCAACGTGGAGAAGACAAAGTAGATTGTCGTGGACTTCAGGAAGAGGGATGCACAACATGCCCCTCTGACCATCAACAGCACCGCAGTGGAGAGAGTGGACAGCACCAAGTTCCTGGGAGTGCACGTCTCAAAGGACCTGTCCTGGAGCAGGAACACTGCAGCACTGGCCAAGAAGGCTCACCAGCGCCTCTACTTTCTCCGCAAGCTGAAAAGGGCTGGAGCTTCAACCCCCATCATGTGCACCTTCTACAGGGGTGCCATAGAAAGTGTCCTGACCAGCTGCATCACGGTGTGGTTTGGTGCATGCACTGCATCATGCCGCAAGAGCCTCCAGCGCATCGTGAAAGCAGCTGAGAAGATCGTCGGCACCTCCTTGCCCTCACTGCAGGACTTACACAGCAAACGCCTCACTCGGAAAGCCCACTGCATGGCAGGTGATCCCACACACCCACTACACAGCCGCTTTAGACTGCTGCCATCAGGGAGGAGACTGAGGAGTCTCCAGGCTCGAACCAGTAGACTGAGAGACAGCTCTGTTCATCAGGCAGTCAGAATGCTAAACACTCTGCCTGCTCTGCCTCCCCTCCCATTTGAACTGCCTTAACACAAAAAACTTTCTCACACATTACCACTCAACACAAAGTTTTTAACACTGGACCCTGTGTCATCAAACGGGTTAAACTGTCCAAAGGACTTTGGCCACTTTTAATTTTTGACTTTTTTTGTATGACTTCATCCTAGAACCAAATAATTTATAACGTAATAACAGTTGAGCAGATTCTAATAATCTTTATCTTATGATTCTTTAAAGGTCAAATGCAAATGGAAAGTTCTCTTAACTTCCAGTATGGATTTAAACACAATACACACTTCACATTATAAAATAAGTTTAGGAAATTGAATGTTCGAGGACACCACTTAAGAAAATATAACGTTTAATAGGAAAAGTTTGAAGTGACAAACAGAAGTAACAAATTTCCATCTGGTGTCTCACGTCTTCCTCCAGAAGATGACACAGGTTGTTGAATTCTGGTGATTTTCTTCTGTTGACTGTAAAAGAAAAATGTGATTAATTTAGTCCAGAAACTGTTTTTTTTTTTTTTAAACAACACAGTGTGATCACAACATGTTCATATACTGACTTTATCCTGTTGGAGTTATTTGAAATCAAATTCAATGTTTTATAGACATAAATGTGTCAAGCAACCTCCATTATTTGTCTCCCTTGTACTTTGTATCACATATCATCAATTATATCAAAAACCACATAGCTGATATTTTTCAAAAAAATATAGTGTGATCACAACATGTTCATATACTAAATGTATCCTGTTGGAGTTATTTGAAATAAAATTCAATGTTTTATAGACATAAATGTGTCAAGCTACCTCCATTAATTTTCTCCCTTGTACTTTGTATCACATATTATCAATTCTATCAAAAACCACATAGCTGATATTTTTCAAAAAAATATAGTGTGATCACAACATGTTCATATACTAAATGTATCCTGTTGGAGTTATTTGAAATAAAATTCGAATTTTTATAATTTATTTTCGTTGTGCAAGCACAGTTTTGGAAGAAGTCAAAGCGAAACTACTTTAAATGCAGCAGATTTGACCACTACGTGACAATATTAAAGCGTGGTTGAGCTCAGGAACCCTCGTACTATAAAGTCAGCTATGAAATATATTTTATATCTGTTCATTGAGCTACATTTAAAGACACAAAGCCGCCCGCGCGCCGCGTGTTGCTCGTGGCGAACCTGCTTTTTAAAATCCTGCAGTTTTGAGCAATACGTGATTTTATTAAGGACACGTTCAGCTGAAGACCCATCTTTGCTATAAATTTAAAAACAAATAATTGTTTTTACCGTGTTATTCATGTAAAGTCCTGCCGTGATCACTTCCCTCGCTTCCGTGAAAACAGCTCGAGTCTCCTCCTTCCTACTTCCGGAGCGGGTGAGCTCGCCTCAGTACCCCTCTGAAACCAGCCCGAAAATCTCAGGAAATCTCGCGCGGCTCAGCACGGAATATCCGGTGGGAAAGGATGAAAGGGGGTCTCTGCGACACACATATGACGTAACATCCGACCCGAGCCGACCGGTGGAAAAGGGGCATAACTTTTACAGCATGACCCACCCCTTAATTGGTCATTGTAGCTGATCTAAACCATGATAGCTTACACACCAGGTGCATATAGGTAAGGCTTAATGTAAAATCCCAATCATAAGCCCACCTAATACCACATAAATGCATGACACATAGAACCAGAGTGGCACAGACTGGAAACCATCCAGCCAACAATCTTCGATGTGGGGACCTGCAACTCCAACGTTGGTCTTCAACCTTCATCTAAGGGTCGCCTCCACATGCTGATACACAAACAATTGTTGATGATTGAAATCAACAACTCTAATCGTTATGGAATTACCGTTGTGGATTATGAGCTTTGTTCTAATGGATTAAAGACTCTTGTCTTCCAAGGGATTTTAAATGTGCCACAATGGGATTACCTACAAACAGTATGGAATTACCAACAAACAGTATGGAATTACCTATAAACAATACGGGGATTACTTTTGATTTTTTTTCTCACCTGGGTCTCTGGGTGAAGAATTTATCTGACAGACAGCTCACCCAGCCGGAGACAGAGATTATTGCCAGGGGACTAAACTTTGCAGTTGCACCAAGTAGAATTCCATTGGTAGAGATGATCACAGCAACTGATCCGTAACAACAAAATTAAGGCGTTTGAAGCAGAACAAATCAGAGTCAAAGTTTCAGCCTCTCTCAGTAATGCTAAACCACTACCTTCCAACATCAATAGAGAAGAGAGGGATGCACTCACCACTCTTAGCAAGGACAAAAACATCATAATTCTCCCAACAGACAAAGGAAGGTGCACAGTGATTTTGAACCAGAAAGACTATCATGAGAAAGTTATGTCACTCCTTAGTGACTTAACCACTTATGAACTGCTGAAAAGAGATCCAGGAAGTGGTTACAAGAAAAAGTTGATAGATTGCCTGAAAATTTTGAAGTAGGACAAGGCTATTGACAGTATTCTGTACCAAAGACTGTATCCAGGGGAGGCCACGCCAAGTCTATATGGTTTACCCAAAATCCTCAAACAATGGCCCTCATTCACGAAAATGTTTGTATTTTTATCCTAAATTTCTCCTACTTTTGTTCGTACGAAGCGTTCGTACGAACATGCCATGTCAGATTCAAAACTTATCACATTAACTAACAAACTAACCAACTAATCACTAATATATGCCAAGGTTTTCTCACTATTTGTTGAAACCTCTCAATTGTTGTTTACACCATATGTTGAAGTTACATATGATTATTCTTACGCCTGTGAAGAATGAATGTGAGGATTGAAGGTTGTTGAGATGAATGAGTCAGACAGAATGTAAATGTTTCAGACAGATTAATGTGATTATATATATATGTTTGTGCCTGGTGAATGTGCAGTACAATAGTTGTGTGTTGATAGATTTTTGTGTATTGATAGATTTTTGAGAAAGGTGTACAGGGTTTTCACTACTTTTCTATAGATATAATTTAGTTTTATCAATTTTGATTCTTAGAGAATATAAATTAGAGTATCAGAGTAGCCTAGCGGTGGATTTTACTGATAGGAAATGTTTGTGGTAGAACATTCTGGTACAGAGAATAATATATATATATATATATGATATGGATGTGAATAAGATAATTGAGTTTGACAGGTTATGGAAGGATTTTTGTGTTTTCTGTTCGGATCAGATTAATCATAGATTAAGTGTTAGTTTTTGAATGTGGTCTTAGCCCTTATCACAGACATCTCTGAATAAGAGCAGTTGAGCTTTTCTCAGATATCGGACTAGTTAACAGAGTAGTGTAGGGCTTTTCCCCTTACAGGTGTCTATGATGAAGAAGATGAAGAGGCCTAACCCCAGTTCATATTCTTTGCTAAGGTTAACACATACCAGAAATGCACACACTGGAGCAGAGTATATGCAATGTTTTGAAGTTTGTTAAGAGTTGATAAATCAAATTTTGGGAAATTTAAGGGTTTTTGAGAAAGTATTGAATTTATAAAGTCAATTAAAGTCCAGTTTTTTTTTTTTGAACGCCTTTTTAGAGGTATTGAATTTAACTTCATTATTCCTGCATATACCCTGTAGAGGCGTGTTTTGTGAGGGACAGTCCGCACGGTTCTTACTTGTTTTTATTTTTTGTTTGTTTGTTTTTGCATCTATTTTTGTCTTGTTTGTTTTTGTCTGTTTTATTCTTGTTCATTGTTTTTGTTTGTTTTGTCTTGTTTCTATTTGTTTGTTACATTTGTTTTATTCTTTGTTTTTGTCTGTTTTATTCTTTATTTGTTTGTTTTGTTCTTATTCTGTTTCTTCTTGTTCTTTGTTGTTGGTTGTTTTCTTTGTTTGTACTTTCTTACCTTTACTTTTATTAGTTTTTATTTGTTCCTTATTACGTTTCCAGCATGTAGGCTCTGCTGGCCACAGTATATTTTATTACGTAGTTTTTATTACCATGTAGTATTGATGATTATTTTTATATAAGGTGTTTTATATTCTGGGTGGGTAACTTAGCTGTAGGATTGCTGTGGGGAGGTAATGTTAGAGTTTTCCAAAGTGTGTCCAGTTTTTAATTGCATTCTCACATAGAACATATAGGTTTTTGTTGACATGATGTATGTCATGTCAAAAGGGGAATTGAAATATATTTCTATCAGTATTACACCTATTAATTACACCTATTATATTCTAAGATTGTGTTTACTTAATTTCTGCCTTATAATGTGAAACGTGATCTAAGGCGGAACCTTTTACTCCCGGGCTTTGTTTTCACTAGGGAACAGTTACACGCTTGCACAAAACAACAGACCCAACACTTGAAGTTTACATATGAAGCTGGTAGCTTATTGTCTGAGAGGCGGATCACGTTACAGAGTAGGGCAGTCCCAAAGAAGTTCCAGGGCGTTTCCAAGGCGGTCCGGTCCCAGGATTGGTCCCACGAGGCGATCTGGGGGTATAAAAACTGTGGTATACCTTCGAAGGTTCGTGTGTTGGAACTTGTGATCGGTGAGAGGTCTGTTTGCAGCTGCAAGGTTTATGCTCATATGTATAATAAACCTGCAATATTGTGACTTCCGGTGGGACCATCACCACAATGGCCGCATAGTGAGAGTGCTCCGGGACGAACTGGAGCAATTAGAGAAATTCCCCCTATATAATCCTAAGCAAATACACCAAAATAATAACTTTAAAAAGGGGGACAGGACTGAACCACAATTCTGAGACATAAACGTCGACTGAGGCCAGGTGGATGTGAAAGGAGAGACGCAGCAACAATTAGCAGCTAACAAAGTTTAAGCTAACGAACCACGAGGAGTAGCATCTAAAAAATGGCCGACACCGAACTGATACTGCAAGAACTAAAAGGGTTTCGTCAAGAAAACAAAGAACAATTTGAGACGATAAAAGAAGAAATTGCGAAGGTGAACACCAGGATGGAGGAGGCGGAGGGACGTATTGAAAAGGCAGAGGAAAGGATTCAAAATACGGAGGAGGTCATCACGGCTATGCTAAAGCTACATGCTAAGCTGGAGGACAAAGTTTTGGATCTGGAAAGTCGTTCCAGACGTGAGAACTTAAGGATATATGGGGTGCCAGAAGGATCCGAAAAGGAATCGACAATGATCTCATTTGTCGAAACCCTGCTTCGTCAGGGTCTTGAAATAAACGAGGACGCCCCTGAACTCCACATCGAAAGAGCCCACCGGTCAGTGGGGCCGCAGCCGCCAGCTGACGCGCCTCCACGCTCCATCATAATAAAGTTCTTAAGCTCCAGAACCAAAGAGATGATACTCCGTAAAGCCTGGCAGAAGAAGGGCTTCACCTGGCAAGATAACCATATAAACCTGGACCACGACTATCCACCTCTCATATTTAAAAGACGAAGGGAATATACAGAAATCCGCAAAGTACTGAAGGAAAACAATGTCCCCTTCCAAACCCTCTTCCCAGCGAAGCTGCGCGTTAGATATGAAGACGGAACCAAGACTTACGACACAGTAGAGGAGGCATCAGAAGACCTGCTGAGACTAGGCTTCACCGTGACAACCATCAAGCCTCCGGAGACGCTCATGGAGCAGGTACAGCAGCTGTCCTGGACGAGAGCGAGACGGAGAGCGGCGAAGGGCGTATCCAAACCCAGCGGGGGCGGAGGGGGTCCCCCCGGCTACAAGGAGAAGCTACGAACCTTCAGGAGAACAGCTGCGGACCCTTCCGGAAACTAGTAGATCCTTCCCAGACTGAAGTCGAAGTGATAAGTTGTGAAGCATCTTTAAATCCATAACTAGTGGTGGAAACAAAGTCTTGAAATAACCGGTTCGTGCGGGACCTTTTTTTTCCTTCTCTTTGTTTACTTTTTTTTCCTGACATGGGACTGTGGCAGGTAAGGACCTCCCACTCTGAACGGAGGAGGGGGACTTTCTCCTTCGAGCTCCTCAGGGGAGCTCAACAGGGTCGAGTTAACAGACCCCAGCCTA
This sequence comes from Garcialebias charrua, assembly GCA_038048925.1. Taxonomy (NCBI): domain Eukaryota; kingdom Metazoa; phylum Chordata; class Actinopteri; order Cyprinodontiformes; family Rivulidae; genus Garcialebias; species Garcialebias charrua. The sequence continues at coordinate 7,912 of JBBPBX010036048.1, read as the reverse complement.
GGAAGTTACAAGGACTTGTAGTTAGTTTTATGTGTGTTATGTTAATTGTTTGTTCTCCGCTGGTTCTTGCGGGGAGGGGGAAATGCACCAGTTATTTGAGTGAAATGGAGAGGGGAATCACATAGATGAATAATAGATCTTTAAAAATAGCAACATTTAACATAAATGGAGTACTCAATCCAATTCAAAATTTAAAAAAGATAAAATCCAAGTCGCTTTTTTGCAAGAGACACACCTCAACGACTCAGAACACGCTAAATTAAATAAACAGGGATTTAAACATGTTTACTTCTCTTCACATGGATCAGGGCGGCGGAGAGGAGTGGCGACCCTCATATCCAAGGCTGTAAATTACGAACATGTTTCAGAATATAAAGACAGTGAAGGCAGATTTGTTATGGTGACGGGCAAGGTAGAAGGAATCATGATAACACTCCTTAACGTGTATATACCTCCTGGAAATAACTGGTCCTTTTATAAACAAATAGTTGACCAGTGATGGCATAGTTACATTGAAAAAGTAACTTAGTTAAGTTACTGATTAGTCCTTGGGAAAAGTAACTTAGTTAAGTTACTGATTACTTGATTTGGAAAGTAACTAAGTTAGATTACTAAGTTACTTTATTAGTTACTTTCAGCAGCCGCTGACAAGAACCCTCTGTCACAATACATAAAAAATTTAAATGTTTTAATAAAATAATTACTAATAAATATTCAAAAAACAAAATACAGTAGTCTTTCTTGACTTCACTAAACAAATAATATTTTTACAAAAAAGACTTATAAAATGTTTATTTTGAAAATGTGTCAAGTAAACAATACGTTTGTATGAAAATAAATAAAAGCATGAGCCACTGGCCAAAAGGATGGTCCAGCACAGAAGATCAACATCATCAGGTCAGGACTCTGCAGTCTACACTCATCTCCAGGCCAGCGGTCACTCTTTCAGGGATGAAGATGTTCACATCCTTGATAGAGAGGAACGATGGTTTGAGAGAGGAGTAAAGGAGGCCATCTTTGTGAAAAGAAACCATCCATCATTAAACAGAGGTGGAGGCCTCTGGGTTCAACTGTCCCCCTCTTACAATGCTGTTATTGCTAGTATCACTCAGCCCTCTGTGAATAGCAAACAACCATCAGGGTGCTGCTAACTATCCATTGTTAGGCTGATGGTCCGTGAGCAGCTGGTTTCAGCTGTCAGCAGCAAACTGGTTCATCCACTGTGAGAGGGTGCTACAGTATTTATAAGATTGAGATGAATACAGCATCTCAGACTGAGGAAGTCTTTTGGACAAAAGATAAAACGTTTCTACAATTTTTTTTGTTCTGTTTTGTTTTTTGAATGTCCAGAGGACCAGACTTAGCATTTTTAGATTTTTCTACCTGGATTATTGAGCATGCATCAGGGTCATCATCACACGCTTCTTAGCTGCAGGTGGATGTCCCTCAAGAGGAAAAAGACAGCTGCTTCCTCTGTCTCAGACTGGAAATAACACAAACAGGTAAAAAAATAAAAATAGTTAATAAGATTATCATTTTAAATTAAAAAGGTTAATTATTAATAAAAGAACAATACCTCTTCTTGTGGTTGGATCTCTCGGTCATCATCAGGGCAGGGATTTATTCAGCTCCAGGACTTGTTGACATCAGTTTTTTCATAAAGTGATTAACTTTTTGGCTGGTGTTGACATGATGATGGACGTGATGGAAGACGTTTTAGAGACGCTCAGTTAATTTAAAGCCTGCACAGCAACAACAACATTTCAGACGTAGATCCAGAGCTGTAAAATGTCCTACAGTTTGTGTTATTGACTGATCTGACCTACCTGAAGGCTGTTTTAATGCTGCTGCTGCTCTGTTAGCAGTGTTTACAAGCTGCTCCTCGTTCACGTTCGGATCACGTCGTTAAGTCCGTTCAAGTTAGACGTGTTGTCTGCTGCAGATCCAGTCTCCGTGAAACAAAGTCCACACACCGTTTTGGATGTGCGCTCGTGTTTTTAACAAGTCACAACGTTCCCAAACAAACAGGAGACCGCAGCGAGATGCTAAACCTAGCTTAATGCTAACGTGTGCTACAAGACACCGGGCGGTCGCATAGACTGACGTCACTCCTGTCTTTTTTTTTTATCGCTCCCCCCGAGACGCATTGGCGAAATAAAATAAAATTACAGTTCTACAGAAAATGGCAAAAAAGTAACGCACAATAATTTGGAGTGAGTAACTTTAATCTGATTACTGGAGTTTCAAATAGCAACGCGTTAGATTACACGTTACTGAAAAAAGTGGTCCGACCAGAGTAACGCGAGTAACGCGTTAGTGACATCACTGTAGTTGACATAATAACAACAAAAAGTCAAGGGATCTTATTGTGTGGCGGAGATTTCAACGTCCGATTGAACCCGAAAATAGACTCATCAAATGGAAAATCAGACGCAAAAAACATTAGCAGAAGATTAAATCCATGGTTGAATGAGGTGGGGGTCGTAGATGTTTGGAGAGAGAAAAACCCGAAGAGCAGAGATTACTCACATTTTTCACATGCACACAACGTCTACTCACGTATAGATTACTTCTTTATGTTCAAGGGAGAGGTTTTTAGGGTAGACAGTTGTGAAATAGGACCTAGTACTCTTTCAGATCACAGCCCCATCTACATCTCAATCCGTCTGGATAGTAGGAGGTACTCCACTCTGTGGAGATTGAATTCTAACATTTTGAACAACTTGGTTATTAGAGACAAATTAAAACATGAAATTAAGTTATATTTAGAAAATAATGATAATGAGGAAGTTACCCCTTCTACGGTCTGGGACGCATTAAAAGCAGTAATTAGGGGTAAAATTATATCTATAACCTCATATGAGAAGAGAATTAGGGGGAAAAAACTCCAGGAATTAGAAGAGAATTTGAAAAGATTACAGACAGAACATGCAAAGTCTCCCAAAGATGACGAAACCAAACATAAGATTACAAAACTAAAAAAAGAAATAGAAGAAATAAATACTCAAGAAATCCAGAAAAAGCTTATGTTTATAAAACAACAATACTACGAGGCAGGGGGGAAATCCCTAAAACTTTTATCATATAGGTTAAGAAAACAACAAGCCTGCAGAACTATACATAAAATAAGAAACAGTGTAACAAAGGAAATAGAAACTAATCCAGAGAAAATCAAAAACTGCTTTCAAATATATTATAAAACACTATATTCACAACCACAGACAAACAGCGACAACCAGATCGATGCCTTTTTGGGAAAAATCAATCTTCCAAATATCACTGACGAACAAAATAAGAAATTAATATCCAAAATTACAAAAGAGGAAATTCAAGCAGCAATCAGGAGAACTAAAAAGGGAAAATCTCCGGACAGACGGATTCACTACAGAATGGTACAAAATTATGCAAGACCAACTCAATCAATCAATCAATCAATCAATCAATCACCTTTATTTAACCAGGTAGAGCCCGTTGAGATCGAGATCTCTTTTACAAGGGTGACCTGGTCAAGTGGTCAGCAGCACACGTCACATTGGCAATAGGCATTTGCACTTATCAAAAGAAAATAAAGAAAACTACAATCACAGTAAACAGATGTTGACAGTTCAAAACCAACAGGATATGACAGATTTCTATATACATTATATACAAAACAAGCAGACAGACCTCGGTTGGGTAAATAAAGTTAAAAAAATCAACAATGACATGTATATTGGATAAGTAATGGTTAGAAACATCTGCAATGGTCAAGTCTCTTGATGACATTTTCTACTACGGTTGACATAAAGGATCCAGGAGAGATGAATGTTGATAGTTTCAGATCTTTCTGTAAGTTGTTCCAGGCTGAGGGGACGGCGAAGCTGAATGCTCTTTTTCCTAGTTCAGTTCTGACAGGAGGAACTGACAGGAGGACTAAATCGTTAGAGCGCAGGGAGTAATGACTGTGTGATGTTTGTATTAAGGAGGTGAGGTATGACGGGACTAGGTTTAGGAGGGTCTTGTAGATGAAGGAGATCCAGTGAGTGTATCTGCGAGTGCTGAGAGATGACCAGCCAGATTTTACGTAAAGCTCACAGTGATGAGTGCGATAACTGGAGTCAGTAATGAACTAATGAACTAATTCCAATATTGGAGAAAACATTCAACTAGATTTTAGAAAACAAAAGTATCCCCCCCCCTCATGGCGAGAGGCAGTGATTTCAGTCATACCGAAGGAAGGGAAAGACAAATTGGAATGTGGGAGTTATCGTCCTGTAAGTCTGCTAAATAATGATTACAAACTTTTTACCTCCATATTATCCAAAAGAATAGAAGTGATTTTACCAGCTTTAATTCACAAAGACCAGACCGGCTTTGTCAGACAAAGACAGACCCAAGACAACATCAGAAAAACATTACACATTATGAGAGAAGTCACTCAGCAAAAACTAGAGGCACTGATATTAAGTTTGGATGCTGAGAAAGCATTTGATTCAGTGGGGTGGTCCTTTTTATATAAAGTGCTTTCAAAATTTGGATTTCATGACATGATAATTGACACGTTTAAATCGCTGTATACTGAACCAACAGCTAGAATTAAAATCAATGGAGATTTGACTAGTTCATTCACTCTGGAAAGAGGAACGAGACAAGGGTGCTGTGCTTCCCCGCTACTTTTTGCTTTGTTTATTGAACCCATGAGCCAACTGATCAGACAGACACCAGATATAAAAGGGATTACAATGACATCTGGGAAGCAGAAATTATCCTTGTTTGCTGACGATTTATTATTAAGTATAACACAACCCACACAGACAATCCCAAATTTGATGAAGTTGCGAGTTTAGTTTAATCTCGGGTTACAAAATTAATATAAATAAAACTCAAGTATTAAAGGGGACCAAATTTTTTGTGGTGTATCTGTGGGCTATCCAGACCATTTTCAGTCAGTTTTATACACAAAATAATGCTTATATAATAAAATATCCCCTTTCTAATTCTGCCAAATTTCACTTCCGTTCTAAACGACCGGTTTATGAATAATGAGGTCTGAAAGCCACGCCCTACAAAGACCTATTTACATTAACTACGCCCTCTGTAACAGCCAGTATCTCTAATATGTTGTTATTTTAAAATTAGCTCTTTTTTATTACTCATTTGACTTACTGTTAGTGCTAGTAGCTTAAGATAACTTACCAAAAGCCCTCTGTGCGCGTCGCCATTTGTAGCTCCTTTTTTTAGCATTAGCCCACCTCCGAGGCTAATGATAGCTTTCCTCCTCCGAGCGGGCGGTGCTAGCTCCGCTCGTTACATGTGGCGCTTTTGGGAGCGATCGCTGCTTCAGTCCACACACACACAAAGTTCACAGAGTGTCTCCAGTTAATTTATCCGAATGATGCTCCCAGCAACTCCCGCACGCAGATGATGTCTTCGCCGGCGGTCTGCAAATCAAAAGGCTTTAAAAAAAAATGAAAAAAGATGCCGCGACCGGGAAGCGAACTCGGGTCCTTCGGGTGACGAGTCCAATTCACTACCTCTAGGCCAATCGGGCAGTTATGCAAAAAGCAGTCTTTCATCGTATAAGAAACAATCACAACCACCTACATTTAGAACGCTGAAGTTTTGATTAGATTTTGATGAAGTGAAAAGTATTCTTAAGCTAAATACAGTAAGTTGCTAATCTGAAAAGTATATCGATCAGTGGTGCTTGTACATTACAGACTGTTGCCCCGCGAGAGTGTGTGTGTGCACAGTTTCAACGAGACATAGTTCAAACAAGGTAATAAAACATTCTGGTTTTACTCGAGATGTGCTGCATGGCTGGAGCAGGGCAAACCCCTAGCCCCCCGGGGGCTAAATAAATGAATAAATAAATAAATAAATGACCGCCAGGTCAGCTCCTAAACCGCTAGGCAACCGTGACATCTTTTATACTCAAGTGGGTGGAGCATCACCAGGGGTTGCTAGGTGAGGGGTTGGACTCAGGTTTGAGGTGATTGGCTGCGGTTTGTGACGTCACAAACCGTAGGAAGTGTGAAACGAACCGTTTTTAATCACAGACAAATAAATCTACTTAGAGTAAATAAACCATTGGGCACATTGTTTTGGCACAAGGACTGTTTTTTAATGAAGTAAATACCCAAAGTTGAGTAAAAAAACATTAAAAGTGAATTTTGCATGTGTGGTCCCCTTTAACATTTAATTATAACCCACCATCGTCAATTAGAAATGTGTACAACTGGAATTGGGAGGCTGAGTCAATCAAATACCTGGGCGTTTCATTACCTAGGGACTTCTCAAAACTGTTTGATATAAATTATGGCCCACTAAATCAGAAAATAAAGTCAGATTTACATAGATGGAATGTGTTGTGAAATAAAATATTTTATTCTTCGTGTTTTTATTCCACCAGAAGGGGTTTTCAAATGATGCAGTTTGTGTCCTCTCTGTCTGTCTGTCAGTTTTATGACTTTGCAGATATTTGGCTTGGGAGAAGTCCACCTAAAGCCATTCTCTGGTTCTGCAGGTTTGCTCAGTCAGGGAGTGTCAGAACAAGCCCTAATCTATGTGTGTCTTTGGTGTGGTTTGGTGTCCAGTTGCACTGATTGGTCACTTGGTGGTCTACTAGTGTGTGTGTGATTTGTGGGTGCTCAGCATTGTTGTATATTTAGTTTTGGAAACCAGAGTAAGCTGAAACCCCCTGAGGCCTGGGTAAACCAGAACAGAAGCTTTCTGGCAGTGGAGTAAGACAAGAAAACAAAGCAAAACTGCTCTTATTGGTTAAGGCAGGAAACACCCTACAAGAAAACAAAGCAGAACTTCTCTTATTGGTTGAGAGCAGAAAACACCCCCACAGAAGAGTATAAAAGTATAAGTTTCCCTCCTCCATCAGACAACGCAGGAGGCCACAAGGGACCAACCCATCAGGTTGTATGCTGTCTCCATGAATGCGCATTCATGTTCTCTTTGTTCTCTATCTTTCTTTCTTTCTCTCTCTGTCTTCTCATATGAGATCATATATATATATAGCTTATAAAAATATAACAAATGTATTCTGTGACTTTTAAAAAAAACTTATGATTAATTAAACTGGTTTTTGGAACTTTAAATTATGTGCGTTTGTCGTATTTTAAGTGTATTCAGCGTATCTCCTTTTCTGATCCAAAGTGTAATCAAACAACGAACTTGGGGCGAATGAGAATCAAAGCCAACAAAAATGGAGGTTCCACCGAGATTGGTTGCACGCGCGGACAGGAAAGGATGAGCCGGAGTCCAGAGCACTGATCAGTGACCGGTCTACACAACAATGAGGTAAGCAGATTACCTGTTTCAACAAAAATCTGAAATTGGACATTAATAGGCAAATTTTAGCTCAGTGTATTGGACTCAGTAAGATAAGGAAATAAGACAAGTATACGTATACGTGAAGTAAATAATAATACCCAAGTCCCAGGTAAAAACACGCAGTGGTCGCGCCTCCCTAATGCCGACGGGCGTTTGGAACAGAGGGGTCGGGGTTTTAGAATAAATAAATAATTTATTCGCCGCTGACCCTGTAACTCTGAGACCAAGTTTAAACTGTAAGCTTACTAGAGTGGTGACTAGTTTAAAACAGTGACAATTTAGACTTACTTATAATTCGAGATTAAATAAGTAAGGGCGGGACTAGGTGAGAGTTTTGAAATGGATGCACTGACTTTCGCTGATAAAATAATCTGATAAGAGTTCCACCTGGACCAGTTAAAAATAGAATAAAATTAGTCACAGAATACTAAATCCTTTTTTATGTTCTAAAATAATGGTTTCCTGCCATGTGAGGAGTCAATGCCTGCCTCACCTGCGTGACTTGTCTCTGCTCTCCAAACTGCACGTGGCTCTCTTTGTCTCTGTCTCTCTGCAGCGCTGCGCTGGACCAGTGGCGGAGCTAGACTCT
>JBBPBX010036047.1:17357-31707 GCA_038048925.1 Garcialebias charrua | reverse complement strand
ATGTTAGCTCTGTTTGTTTGCTGTTTGTTAGCAAGATAAGTCAAGAACCACTCAGCGAATTTTTCTGAAACTTACAGAATGTAATCACTGTATGGACATTTACAAGTGAGCAGCTTTATTAGATGTTTGAGATAAAAAAAAACAATCTTTTATTAGCGGTTAGCTTCAGTTAGCTTCTGTTTTTAGCATTGGTTTTATTTCTGTTTACGTTATAAATAGCTTCGAAACCACTCGGTGTATATTTTTTCTGCTTACAGAGTGTAATTATATGGGTTTAATGTACTAACTGTTGGCCTGGATGAAACATTTGAGATAAAAGTCGATTTTTTATTTGTGTTTTGAGAGACGGACTCTTCTATGTTAGCATTGGTTTTATTTCTGTTTACGTTATAAATAGCTTTGAAACCACTCGGTGTATATTTTTTCTGCTTACAGAGTGTAATTATATGGGTTTAAAGGTGCAGTCTGCAGTTTCTGTAGAACGTAGCACTTAGAAACATTTTCAACAGGCAAAGCATTCTGATCCCTCCCTCTCAGAGCCATATATGGCTCTGCTCCCCCTTGTTCTGCTGAATTCAAATTCAAGCTCTGTTTTTATTGGCTGATTCAAATTCAAGCTCTGTTTTTATTGGCTGGTTACAAACTCTGTTTTTATTGGCTGGTTAACGGCGGGTCACTGTGGCTTTTTAGAAATGCTTTTAGTAACACCTGGAGAAGCAAGGGGACTATAGTTTTTTTCAAAGATTACTTTGTCTAACATCAGTCTGTCAGGAGATAGTGACAAAGTGAAGAAATATGTTTAAAATATATTTTTTAGAAAACTTACAGACTGCACTACAGAAACTGCAGACTGCACCTTTAATGTACCAACTGTTGGTCTGGATGAAACATTTGAGATAAAATTAGATTTTTTTATTCGTGTTTTGAGAGACGGACTCTTCTATGTTAGCATTGGTTTTATTTCTGTTTACGTTATAAATAGCTTCGAAACCACTCGGTGTATATTTTTTCTGCTTACAGAGTGTAATTATATGGGTTTAATGTACTAACTGTTGGCCTGGATGAAACATTTGAGATAAAATTTGATTTTTTTATTCGTGTTTTGAGAGACGGACTCTTCTGTTAGCATTCGTTTTATTTCCGTGTATATTTTAGCAAATAGCTAATAAACCACTCGGCTAATAAACCACTAACCCTTGTGCTATAATGTCAGCTATAATTTTTAGCAAACAAATAATTGTTTTTACCGTGTTAATCTTCTTAAAAGCCTTGCTGTGCGCTCCTGTGGCAGACATTTGCAGCAGAGCTAAACACTCTGTCCATATTGCCGGGTTGTCTCAGCGGTGACGCGTCACGTCAGCGGTGGATGACCATTACGTCGGCGGTGACGTAGGTGCGACCTATACACAGGTGCGACCTATACAACGGAAAATACGGTATCCCAAAACACAGAGAAAATCCCTGCAGAATGACTCAGAACAAAACAGAGTGTTCTGAAGTGGCCTTCTGAGTCCTGATCTAAATCCTGATAAACATCTGGAGGAGCCCGTCAGCCGTCATGTCCTCACAAGGATGATCAAGAAGAAAACACTAGATATGACTCACAAATGCCAGACAGGACACGGGTAGGAAGGGAAAAAAAGACTCACAAACAAACCTAGTTCTATTAAAGTTTCTTGTAAATGAGCTTCCTAACCTTTGCCTTTTTTCTGACATTTTTGGTCCTCATCTAATGTGCTACTAACTAACCCTTTTTGTCGTTTGCTGTCGTCTCAGTCCTTTTTGATTAATGAAAAGTGGTCTAATTTTAGCCCTGTGTGCTATTTGAAAATGTAACTCGGGGGGGAAAACGTAATCCCGGAGATGAATTCCAACTCATTTTCTCCTCTGTCTTTTTAAAGACACTAAATTTGCTTAGTCATGAGTGGACTATTTAATGAGTCACCGTTAAATCACATTTCAAAGGGAATGTCCTTGGACATCATGGTGGCTCGGTCGTCACAGTTTGTGAGCAAACAAGCTGTTGTGCATCTTCTTGCAGTAAAACAGCTTGATAAGAACGAGATAAGATGGAGATCTGTTGAGCTCAGACAGGGCATGTGTCTGCTTTCTTTGCAACAACAAATTCCTTCTCTCCTCAACTTGTTCTATTTTTTTTTTTGCCTTGAACTTTTTTAAAACTTGTGTCTTTTCATCTCATCTTGTGATTGCAGGGACTTTAATGTCTCTTGCCTCGTCTCCTTCTTGTCTTTTGTACTTTTTTGTTTTTTCTTTCTCTACTTCATTGCATTTCGTAGTTGCTCCGCTTCATGTAGGTTGTCTCCTTCTTTTATGTTCGAACATAGGTTTCCCTCCTCAGTGATTTCTCTTTCTTCCCCCGTCGCGCCTCCATCCCTCTGTGTAATGCATCTCCCTTGTTCCCCCAATTTATGTCTCAGCATCAAGAAAAAAGTAGCTTTGTTTTACTTTTTACTCTTAACATCTCTCTCCAGTCCTCACCCCGTCTTCCCCTTCTTTCCACTGCCTCTTTTTTCCCCCCGGGGTTTGATTTCTTTCCCAACCACAAGAAAAGCACTTGGTACTTTTGAAATGTAAATAAAGTTTTGTTGTTTCCTCAGCTGTAGCCTCCTCCAGCCCTGTTTATCAGGCAGACTTCAAAGTGGCACGCTGACATGTGGCGCTATCTCTCCACTGCTCTGTGAAATAGGGTCACAGGCGGCGCTTGGCTCTTAGCGAAACTTTCCCCTTTCATGTTCGAGCCTGGTGGGTGAGAGCGACCGAAGGGGGGCCGTGCCAGCCAGCCACCCACCGTCCAAACTCAGACACACATCCCGGCTCCTCCATGTGTGTGGGTGTTTGTGAACGTGTGTTTGAACTGATCTGTGCGCCTCGCTCAGCGGGTGATTGCAGGCCAGTTAGCCCTGGTCATGTTTTTCCTGGGTGTATCTACCCCCTCCAGGTGTTTTTGGTATCTCATGATTTTATTCACTGAGTTGCTCCTCTCTGTGTTTCTCTCCAGTTGTGGAGTCTGCGTGAAATCACCTGAGTAACTTGTGCCAAATCTGGGACTGCAGCTCCAGCTACATGAGAGGAAGCAAACCATTACGGGTTAATAAGAAGAGGAAGAATCGGAGGAGACGGAGTCTGTCCAAAGCTGATTATCAAACACAAGTCTGAAGAGAGTTCCCATCAACCACATCCACACATCACCCCTAAATGAACCCAGAAGAACCCATCCATCTCTGTCGGGCCATCGCATGTTTCTCCTATTCATCACCCCACTTACTGTTAGAACCCAGCTCAAATAAACACTAGTGATCCAGGCGGCAGTGAACAGAACAAGGGTGACAACACAAGCTGTCGCTCAAGGGACGCTCACTCACTGCGAGGCTCGACAGAAGAGCAGCTGCCTTTCACTCAAGCACATGGACAGTAGATGAAGAAAGATAGCAGCGAGACTGTCAGGTGTCACCCCGTCCTCTCGACCTCCCTCCCTCCCGCCAGCGGCAGCCGTGGCCAGTGATAGGAATAACGGAGTTATAAATAAACGGCGTTACAAACGGAGTTATTTTTTCATTAACGGGTAATCTAAGTAGTTACTATGTCTATCGTTACAACGCCGTTACCGTTACAAACACTAAAATGAGGTACGTTATTTTGTCTTCCGCGCGCTGTCTCTTGCTGCTTGTTTACTTTTTTTTCCCCCTTGGTGAGGGAGGGTGGAGGGGGATGGAGCAGAGGGGAGGGAGGGTAGGAGCATAGACATGGGAGCAGAGGGGAGGGAGGGGCGAAACAATAAGGATGATGCTGATTGGCTAAGGTAGAGTGTCAGGTAGAGGTCAGCCAATCAGCGGTTTTGTTGTTCAGCTCACACACGCTGCTGAAAATTTAACAGAAGTCTGGCAGCAATGGCGAGTCTGGAGGGAAAGTTGGCGTTTTCAAAGTGGAAATACAGAAATTACTTTACTCTCCTTGAGGTAAAAGGCAAGAACGTGCATGTGAAGTGTACATTATGTCCCGGAGCGAAGTGTTTGTCCACGTCCGTCGTAGTACTGTTTTAAAAGTACTTCATATTGTGAAAATGGTTCTTTTGTTTTTAAGAAAATACTTGAAGAACCAGTTGTGTGAGGGTTTGATTTTATTTTACACTACAAAGCACTTATTTTAACTGTTTACTTTTATTTCTAAGAAAACACTTGAACAGTACAGGGTGTACATAGAGCTGAAAAACACAATTGTTATATTATTTTGTTAACCTGTATTTTGTAATGAAGAAAAAACTTGAAGTATAGTATGTCAACCAGTCATGTTCTGTTGAGGTGCTGTAAGCATTTCTACTTAAAATTCGTAGATATATCTAAACTTAAACCAACCAAACAAACAATAGTTACTTTCCCTGGTAACTAATTACTTTTATAGGTGAGTAATTCAGTTACTAACTCAGTTACTTTTTGGGAGAAGTAACTAGTAACTATAATTAATTACCAGAAAGTTCATTCTCAATAGTCCAGGTATCAAATCCGCTCATTCTCAATCAGTTCATCTGGACAATTTCTTTTTAGTAGAAACGTTTCACCCTCACTCCAGAGGGCTTCGTCAGTCAGAGCAGTCCAAAGCAAACTGAATATAATTAATTACTTTTTTGAAGTAACATTCCCAACACTGGCCGTGGCTCAAACAGGTTAACGTTGGTTCTACCGGCATCCATTGCAGCATCTGCAGCAGCTGGCAGAGAGTGGCAAGGAGCAGTATGTAGGAAACTGATCTACCGACCACAAATGCCTTTAAAGGTAAAGAAGCTGATAACAGGCAATGTTGTGTGTCTTTGGTGTGATCTGATTGTGTAACTGTTGTAGTAGCAACTGAAGTCACATGAAAAGCTCATTAGAAGTTTTGCTTTCAATTAGGATGAATTTTAGGTGAAATCTGAGTGTTGGTTTACTTTAAACAATGACCTGCTTATCAACAGTTTTTTTTTATCATAAGTCAAAATCATTTTTTAAAGTCTGATACACAGCGATTTAGGCGTTGTTGTGTTTTGATACATTACATTTACTGTCGTCAATACTGTACTACCCTCAGACACTGTTTTGTAAAACTATGTAAGATCTTTTTTTACCTGAGGCAGAACATGAGGCCCCCTCTTTATGAAAAAAAGAAAAGAAAAGAAGAAGACATAAATAAACAAACAGCAGCATTTTATAGGACCAGAAGCAAACATCAAAACATTGGCTAGAAAAATAAAAGTAAAGTAAAGTGCTATGTGTTGCATCATTGCATGTTCCCTTACAATGGTGAAAGTGGTTCTCTGTATTTAACCCATCACACCTGGAATATACCCAGGTGGAACAGTGGGCAGCTATGTAAGCACTTGTAGCAGTTAGGGATTAGGTGTCTTGCCTAGAGACACCAAGACATGTGGAAATGGCTGGGGATTGAACCTGGGACTTTTGAATCCCAGGTTGGCTGCCCTGCCTCAACCCTATCTTAACTCTTGTATATCCTGTCTGCATACAAATTTATTTTCTTCTGATGAAAGATAAATTAATTTTTTTAAGAAAGGGGCCAATGATGATTTCAACAATGATGGGGAAATTTCCATCAAAATAATTTAGGCCTAAAACTGATCAGAGTATTTACAGCGAGAGGAGCACATTGCTCTTTTGATGGATTGTTTAATTAAGTGTCTATTATTACGATAGTGAAGGGGGCGCTGTACCGGTCTGTCGTGGTGAAGAGAGAGCTGAGTCAAAAGGCAAAGCTCTCAATTTACCGATCGATCTACGTTCCCACCCTCATCTATGGTCATGAGCTTTGGGTTATGACCGAAAGAACAAGATCTCGGATACAAGCGGCTGAAATGAGTTTTCTCCGCAGGGTGGCTGGACTCTCCCTTAGAGATAGGGTGAGAAGCTCAGTCATCCGGGAGGGACTCGGAGTAGAGCCGCTGCTTCTCCACATCGAGAGGAGCCAGTTGAGGTGGCTCGGGCATCTGGTTAGGATGCCTCCTGGACGCCTCCCTGGTGAGGTGTTCCGGGCATGTCCCACCGGGAGGAGACCCAGAGGAAGACCCAGGATACGCTGGAGGGACTATGTTTCTCGGCTGGCCTGGGAACGCCTTGGGATTCCCCCAGAGGAGCTGCTCCAAGTGGCTGGGGAGAGGGAAGTCTGGGCCTCCCTACTTAGGCTGCTACCCCCGCGACCCGACCCCGGATAAGCGGAAGAAAATGGATGGAAAATGGATGGATATTACGATAGTCTGTGTATTTGATTCATGACAATATGGCAGTAATGTTTTGGACTTGACAAATACGTCTGCCACAGGTGAACACTTCTCCCAGAGAAGAAACATGTTTCCAGAGAGAAATGAACCAGAGAAAGAAACTAACTTCACCTGACTTCAAATCAGTTAGGTGAAATAAAGCTGCTTACAGACATCTGCAGTGAGAAGGGAGGTTCCCAGTGTGGCAGGCAGTTGTTTCATTTCAGTTTGAAAAATGCTGTGGCAAGTCATTGTTATATGTGTTCATTGTCCCTGATATTGTTTTATTTTGCTAAAGAAGAAAACACACTATTTTTTGGTAATATTTTATTTAGCAATAACTTTCTGGAGTAATCAAACTTTTCATTTGTCACATTACCTGACAGTTGCTCTTTGCACTTAAGATTGGATAAAAAAAATGACAAAAATTAAAAGTAATGCACACCTTTTTATGTTATAGTGAATTCATCAGTTGATAAATCTTGCGTCACTGTACATGGCCTGCTACTGCAGACCCTCCTACTAACAATATCTTATGTTTGTCTGCTTCTCTGCTTTTGACAAAGCTGTTAAAAAAATGCATACAGTGATTGTTGTTTTTTTGTTCATCTGTGCCACACTGCACCAAACTGTGACTCCCCCTACTGTGGTACATACTGAACCATGACTTAGGGGTTTTCTTCGGTGGTGGACTGTCAGGGCCAGCAAAGCCTTCTCTGCTGGCCTAAACACAATCAAAATCACTAACGTACATTTAATTTTTTTTATTTTATTTTAATAAATTCATATTATTCTGAAATGTTTGCTCTTTTCATTGCATAGCATTTCTCCTGGTTGTGGAGCTTCCAGTAGCATGGGTTCATGCAGAGCTTTCATCCAGTCATACTTCAACGATGTGCTAGAGTCAATGAAATCTGCCTTGAGGCCTTCAAAATCAGATTTGAATGAATTGATTTATTTTTACGTATCTAAGTTATAATAATAATACTTTATTTATAAAGCCCTTTAAAACAACCACAGCTGCAACAAAGTGCTGTACATATAAAATCAAAAACATTTAAACACATAAAAAAATAAAACAGTTGTTAAAACATTAAGATCAATCAAACAATAAAAACAGTGCAGAGCAAATTCAGTCTGTGCTAAAAGCCAGGGAGTAAACATTTGTTTTTAAAAGAGTTTTAAAACTGGACAGTGAAGGAGCTTGTCTGATGGGAAGAGGGAGATCGTTCCACAGTTTTGGAGCAGCAACAGAAAAAGTTATGTCTCCTCTGAGCCTCCGTTTGGATCTTGGCACCTCCAGGAGCAGCTGATCAGCTGATCTGAGGCACCGGGCAGGAGAGTATGGGTGAAGCAGCTCAGAGAGGTAGGATGGGGCAAGACCATTTAAACTTTTAAAAACAAATAAAATTATCTTAAAATGAACTCTAAAATGAACAGGCAGCCAGTGGAGTGAAGCCAGAGTGGGGGTGATGTGCTCCCTCTTATGACCTCCAGTTAGAAGTTGAGCAACAGCGTTCTGGACCAACTGGAGACGTCTGATGCCGGGTACCCACCTAAATTGTCAGAACACTCCTGCCGCCCCCCTTTGGCCGCTTGTCACTGATGCCGGGTACCCACTGGGACGCGTCTGATGACTCGCACTGGTGGGAGGCAGAGGGTCATCAGTTGTTGTGTTTTCATGCTGCTGGCAGATAAAATCAGCAGCACGTGACCCCCGTTCCTACTGGAGTGGGTTTTCTACGAGCCGAACTGCAGCTCCGACAGTCTTTGTTGAGATTAAAACGTTTTTTTTTTTATGTTTGGGGTGATCCTACGCTGGAGCGGACAGCAGCAACTGTAAAAATGTCAAGTTTCTTACCGGAGTCTGGTTCCAATTCATGGAGGCTCGATGGGGTAAGTTTAAAAAGTCCAAAAAAAGTCCCGTTGTCGTTGTGTAATCACATAGCAGAGGCTCTCCCGATTGTTTGCTGGACGCGTCGAGCAACGTTGAGCCGCAAAACATCAACTTTTCGATCCGACGCTGCTCAACGCGTAGGTTGCTTCGGACGCGCGCGTGCGCGGAAAGGAACTGCCGCGTGCCGCCGCGCCGCTTCAAACACTCAAAACGCGCCGCTTCACGATACGCCGCGCCTCAACGCCGCGCCTCAACGCCACGCCTCAACGCGTCTCCACATAGACTTTGCATGTAAACCGGCCGCTTCCGCCGCTCAACACGGGTCCAGTGGGTAACCGGCATGAGGGAGGACTGGCTAACACCAAGATAAAGAGCGTTACAGTAATCCAGCCTAGAGGTGATGAAGGCATGGATTACTGTTCCCAGCTGCTGTTTTGTAAGGATGGGCTTTACCTAAGCCAGCTGTTTGAGGTGATAAAAACTGGTCTTGACCAGTCTCCAATCTGGGAATCTAATTTAAAATCACTGTCCATTTTAAAACCCAAGTTAGAAACTGTTTTCTTTACATGTGGTGTCAGAGGGCCCAGATCAACAGGGCAAGGTTCACAAGAGCCACTAGGACCAAACACCACCACTTCCGTTTTCTTTTCATTGAAATTTAAGAAGTTTAAAGACATCCAAGCTTTGATGTTTTCAAGACACAACAGAAGTGGCCTGATTGAGGAGGCATCTTTCTTTTTTAGTGGCATATAGATCTGACTATCATCAGCATAACAGTGAAAAAAGATCCCATGCTTTCTGAGGATTGATCCCAATGGAAGTAGGTAAAGGGAGAAAAGCAGGGACCTAAAATGGAGCCCTGTGGAACCCCAAAACACAAAGGAACAGTGGAGGATTCAGAACCAGCTATGTTCACAGACATGGTTCTGTCTGTCAGATAGGATCTAAACCAGTTTTGTGGGTACCACAGATACCCACTTGGTGATGCAAACGTGATATTAAAATGTTATGGTCCACGGTATCAAAAGCAGCGGTTAGGTCGAGCAGGACAAGAACTACATGTTCACCAGAATCATTGGCCATAAGAATGTCATTAAAAACTCTGACTAGAGCTGATTCTGTGCTGTGGCGAGTTTTGAAGCCAGACTGAAAAACCTCCATTATGTTGTGCTCATCCAGAAAACATTTCACCTGTGAATACACATTTTTTTTTTTTTTAAATTTTGAAATAAAAGGCAGCTTGGAGATGGGCCTAAAATTAACCAAGACAGTTTGGTCTAGGCTAGGCTTTTTAAGCAGGGGCTGCACCACAGCATGTTTAAAATTTATTGGGACATTACCTAAGGACAAACTGCTATTGATAACAGCAAGGATCACCTACCTGATGCTGGAAAAAAAAACTTTTTAAAAGACGAGGGGGGACAAGGTCTAGAGGGGAACCTGATGGCTTAATATGGCCGACCACATCCTCTAAAAGGGTCAGAGTCACTGGTTCAAATCTATCGAACACAGCCAGGTAGGGGACCAAGCAAGAGGGGTCAAAAGCAGGGGCTGAAATAAGGGCCCTTGTGGTAACAACCTTATTTATAAAAAACTACAGGAAGTCATTACAGAGTTCTGTAGAGGTTTCCAGGCAGACAGGTTGTGGGGCCTTCAGGACAGAGTCAATAGTTTTAAAAAGAACATGCGGGTTGTTGTGATTGGACACAATAATGTCTGACAAGTATTGTTTTTTGGCCTCTTTAACAATGTTCTGGTACTGACGTTGACAGTCCTTTAAAATGTGAAACGAAACCTCCAGTTGATCCTTTTTCCATCTCCGTTCAGCTCTGCGGCACTCCTGTCTGGCTGCAAGAGTTTTTTCATTGAACCAGAGTTCAGATCCGGCTTTAGACCGCACCAGTTTAGATAGAGCCACAGAGTCAAGAATGGTTTGACAGGAGGAGTCAAACCAGGAGCTCAGCTGTTCGGTGTCAGCAGCAGAGTCAGACGGAGCACAAAGCTGTTCAAAGGCAGCAGAGAACTGACCAGCGGTGGAAGGTTTAAAAACTCTACGTCGCTGGGCAGGAGCACAGGATTTAACTGGCGCACAGGACAAACCAACATCAAATAAAACAGGTCAGAAATAACATTGGCCCTCATGCACGAACCGTTCGTACGCACGGATTTGTTCTTTTACTGTGCGTACGAGTGATTTAGGATCATTTGTGGCATTCAACAATGTTTTCGTATCCTAGGATTTTTTTCAGATACGAACAAAATGTACGAGTGGTCCGGACCTGTCGTATAATTTACGAGGAGTCGGTCCGCTGTTATCCAGACTCAGAAAATATTCTGAGTTTAAAAAGAATTAAATGCAACGACACAAATTTGTTAAATTAAAAGAAGCGGCTTCAACCCCCCCCCCGCACCACTCATGTCGACCACTGTGCGCCACTCCACGCGCCTCCCCCGCGCGGCCGCGCCACTCATGTCGACCACCGTGCGTAGCGCCACGCGCCACTCCACGCGCCCCCCCCCTGCGCAGCCGCGCCACTCATGTCGATCACCTCCTGTCATGTTGGCAGGCGTCTTGCGCACCTTGGCTGCAACCACCTCCTGTCATGTTGTCAGGAGGTGGTCAAGGATTGACCACCTCCTGACCACCTCCTGTCCGTGCTGCGGCGAGATGTTTGTTTGAAGCCATTTTCAGATCAAACCATTTATTCTTGATTCCTGATACTGTACGACCCACGGGAGAACATGCACTATATTAATATGAAGTTAACTGTAGTTTCGAGACATCTTAAAATGCTTCTGTTCAGAAACACATCCGACACTTGCGGGGGGTGGGGGGTAGTGGTGCGCTCTTCTGAATAAGTTAAACTATAATGTAACACAGTACACTAAAATTAGATATTTGCTAGCCTGTATAAATAAAGGTTGAATGAATGAAAAATCCGACACTTGCGGGGGGGTGGGGGGTAGACACAGCGCGACTGAGAGCAGATCTCCGAACGTGTGATGTTCCTCCTTTTACTTCTTGAGTTTGAATGAATGGACACTTCCTGCTGTCAGAAGGCAGGAAGCGTGGCCTTATATGGTGTTTTGAGGGGTGGAAATTATGTAAATGACCCTCCCGCGAGCACGCGCAGGTGGGTAGAACAGGTGGAATCCATCAACTTTAAGCAGCCCGTTTACACGCTTTTCCTTATGATAGAAGACTTTGTTGAATCTGACGTGGCATGTTCGTACGAACGCTTCGTACGAACAAAAGTAGGAGAAATTTAGGATAAAGATACGAACATTTTCGTGCATGAGGGCCATTATCATAAAGTTCTAGGTCGGTCACAGACAAGCCGTGAGAGAGAACCAGGTCCAATATGTGTCCATGTTCATGTGTGGGACCAGCCACCCACTGAACCAGGTTAAAAGAGTCAGTGAGGCTCAGAAAGTCCTTCACCAGTGGTTTCTCTGGACAGCATACATGTATGTTAAAATCCCCAACAATAAGGACTGCATCGTAGTTTATCATTATTTCAGTCAGGAAATCAAAAAAGTTGTTCAAAAAATCCTTATTATATTTAGGGGCTCTGTAGATGACAGCGCACAACACCGGGTGTGAGCGACCCACCTCAAATAAAGCCACCTCGAAGCTGGAGTAAGAAGACAGTGCAGAACACTGCTTGCATTTAAAGTTGTTTTTATAAACCACCGTAGTTCCTCTTCCGCGGCCTGACATCCGAGGGGAGCTCAGATAAGAGCACCCATACGGTAAAAGTTCAACAAAAACATTGGAGTCATCAGCCTCGACCCAGGTCTCTGTGATACAGAGCAGATCCAAATGATGGGAACTAAAAAAGTCCCACAGGATGAACGTTTTGTTTGTTACAGACCTGGCATTCACCAGGCCAATCTTAACAGAAACCGCAGCCTGTAAACTGATGGGCGCTAGGACCCGGGTCAGTGTCTTCAGGCTCTGCAGGTTCACTCCGCGCCGGTGGAGACGAGAAAAGCAAGAGAGGTGGGGGCGAACGCCCGCACCCAGGCCAGTGACAGGTAGCAGGCAGCTGTCAACAGGGTCCAGGAAACGCCAAGGCACAGAGAAAGACGGAAATAATCAATTTCTTGACTGAGAAATGGATGTAGAACGGGCCAGGCAGATCTTTAGTTTTACCAGCTGTCCTCCACGTTTACTTCGGTAACGACAATGTTTCCGCCGGGGGGGAGGGGGGCGCAGGTGCCCGGAGGAGATGAGCTGGGACTCCTGACAGGAACGGGGGTAAAGTTTGCTGTCCACCATAATCAAAGGCACTGAGGTTGCCAACCACATGTTGAATATCCAGGAGGGACTGGCAATTGTACACAAGCACAGACTTAGTGCTAAGCACAAAACAAAGAAATAAAACAAAACAAACTAAGAGCGACAGGTGGACAGCCACACACACACTGGCGCCATCTTGTTTTAAACAAAATGCTTGGTGTGTTTAATGGTGGCACGTTAGATCAGTTTCCTCTCAGTGAGAAGATCAGTAAATCAAATCCCAGCCTGGGGACTTTTCTGGGTGGAGTTTACATGTTCTCTCTATACATACGTGGGTTTTCTCCAGGTACTCCGGTTTCCTCCCACAGACCAAAAACTTGCAGTTATATCATGCAATAACATCGTTAGCTAACTGTTAACAATGGTGTACCACAAGGTTCTGTCTTAGGCCCCACCCTCTTCACAATCTACATAGGTAATGTAGGTCATGCATCTTTACGTTTCTATGCTGATAATACAGTTGTTTATTGTCGAGCCAAAACAGTAGCCTATATGCCAGGGGTAGTGGTGACGTACTTCCGTTAAAATTTCAGCCCCATTGATCACTTCTGGACCCTACCTACTGCTGTTGTTTTTAGCATTAGCTCCTAGAACTAGACCATGAAAAAGACACCAAAGATAAATCATCTGCAAGCTACTGGTACAACAAGTGAGTTCTGTTGTGTACCGTTGTGTCCAGTGAATAGCAGGTACTATGTATATTAAGCATGTAACAGTACACGTGGGTGTACCGAACCGTTTCGGTACGGCACGTTCGGTTCGGTCCACCTGCTTAACGTTTCAGTTATTTTTTCACTTATTAAATGTAATTAACGGGAGAATGTGTGTGCCACGGAACTAAATTTCCTAGGCGCATTTCAGCACGGCGCTATTATCTTGCAGCATGCGTAGCATTAGCAGCCTAACATGCATCTCTGTTTGGGAACGGTATGGCTTTCTTGTTAAAAGATGAGCGCACATCCAACGCTGTGTGTCGACATTGTTTCACAAGACTGGATCTGCAGCAGCAAACGTTAACGCGTTTGAAACGACGTCATCCGAATGTGAATGAAGAAAAGCAGCTTGATGCAGAAAGACCGCTAACAGCAGCTGCATTTAAACATCCTTCACGTCAACAACACTTCAGCCAAAAAGTTTAGAACTTTATAAAAAAGTTAAAACTGATATTGTCAACAAGCCCTGGAGCCGATTAAAGCCCTGCCCTGATGATGACCGAGAGATTCACCTAGCTCATAGCAACCGTTCAAGAAGAGGTATTGTTCTTTTATTATTATCTAAGTAATCTTTTTTATTTAAAATCATAATCTTATTAACTTTTTTTTTTACCTCTTTGTGTTTTGTTTTATAGTCTGGGGCAGAAATAGCAGTTTACTTCTTCCTCTTCAGGGACATCCACCACATCACCTGCAGCTAAGAAGTGTGTGATGACTCTATAAAGTTTTTCAGGGACCTGAGGTTGCCAACCACATGTTGAATATCCAGGAAGGACTGGCGATCTCCAAGAAGAGGTTGTTGTGAGTAATGAGGACAACTACAGCCACATTGCAGCTACTGTTGTTATTGAGATGGCTGGAGATATTCACTGCAACTAGATCTGTGCTTTTAGCAGAAAATGTGGAAAAGTTGGTCTTTTTGAACAAAAACATAAAAACTTGATAAGTTCAATTGTAAACAGTCTGTTGCTGCTTATTGTTCTGGCTGTTATTGTATTTATTAAGATTTTTATTATTGTTAGTATAGTTTATTTATTATAAAGAGTGCTGTTTATTTGAAAATAGCATCCAAATGGGTCATTTTTATTTATTTTTATACAAATATATTGTTGGCATATTTTCAAAATAAACATTTTGAAAGTCTTTATTTTGTCTTTTTTTAGCGTACCGTTACA
>JBBPBX010036047.1:0-16711 GCA_038048925.1 Garcialebias charrua | reverse complement strand
ATATATATATATATAGTGTGGTGTGTTTGTGAGGTATATGGCCACATCTCTCTCTCACCCAGTAGGAGGAGCCAGCGAGGTGCTCCCCAGGTTTTACCAGGTGAAGAAGAAGTGTTTGTGTGTATGTTCATTCATTTTGTTTCTGGTTTTGACGCTCGAAGGATTAAAGGCAACTGCTTGCAGATCAGTTTGTTTCTCCTTCTTCACACGCTACAGTGGTGACCTGCGACGTGAAATATGTCAGAACCAAACGAGGATGTTGTTTCTTCGTCAGAACCCGCCGCCGCGACGTCTGCCAAGCTGTTGCAGCCGAACCCAGCCGACTTTGCTCCCGCAGCGAGTGTTAAGCTCCCGGAGTTCTGGCAGAGTGACCCGGTTTCGTGGTTCCAGCACATCGAGGCACTCTTTCTCCTCCGAGGCGTGAACGCAGATGAAACCAGGTACTTCTTGGTCGTGTCAGCTCTGGATATGCAGTCAACCCGCAAAGCCATGCCGCTACTGCGCGACCCGCCACACGTGGGCAAATAGTCAAAGAGTTTCTGCTTCGAAGGTACACTTTGACTTCAACTGAGAGGGCTGATAAAATGCTTTCCCTGCCTGGTTTGGGTGACCGCACGGCTGTGAACATGATGGACAAAATGCTGTCGCTACTTGGTTCAGACGACGGGGGTTTCCTTTTCCCTCACATTTTCCTGCGCCAGCTTCCGTCGCAAGTGAGGGCTACTTTGGCCAATTCCCCTTGTTTATCTACCGGTGATTACCGGGGTTTGGCGGAGGAGGCGGACCGGGTCCTGCTGGCTACCAGACGGTTCGCGGTGCAGAGTACATCGGTGGAGCCGGAGCAGACGGAGATGGAGGAGCCAGCGGCGGTTTCAGCTGTTGGCGCGCGAACTCGGCGGGGGAGCTCCCTTTTTTCTACCACCGGAGGTTCGCAAGCAAGGCTAAGCGATGCATCCCACCATGCGCATGGGTGTCGGGAAACGAGGAAGCCGGCGCTCAGTAGCAGCTGTGGACGCTGGCGAGCGAGGTGAGCTGCTCTTTGTCACAGACTCCCTGTCAGGACGTCGTTTTCTGGTTGACTCTGGTTCCCAGAAGAGTTTGGTCCACCCTGTTGGACCTGAATTAGCAGGCCGAGGCAGTGGCCCACTGCTAACTGCTGCTAACGGTTCTCCCATTGGAACTTTTGGCACTAGACGGGCAACAGTTTCTTTCCATGGTCGTGAGTTTGAGTGGGATTTTGTTGTTGCCTCAGTGACTGTTCCTATTATCGGTGCAGATTTTTTATGTGCTCATGGACTGTTAGTAGATGTTGCTAACCGCAGACTTATTGACGCTGTAACTTTTGCAACTTTCCCATGTGTGTCTGGGGGGGCTGGGCCGCTAACTCATGCTAATGTTTTAGTTTCAGGAGATGTTTTTCAAGGTTTGTTGGCAGAATTCCCCTCTTTAACTACACCTGCTTTTTCCTCTTCAGAAACTAAACACGGGGTCGAGCATTTCATCCCTACTACGGGACCGCCCGTTTTCGCACGTGCACGCCGCCTCGACGCTGTTAAACTGGCCATCGCTAAAGAGGAGTTTGGTACCATGGAGAGGTTGGGTATTGTTAGACGCTCTAACAGCCCGTGGGCCTCCCCCCTTCACATGGTACCAAAAGCAGACGGGTCGTGGCGCCCATGTGGCGATTTTCGCCGTTTAAATAACGTGACGACGCCTGATCGCTACCCCATTCCGCACATTCAGGACTTTTCTGTTCGGTTGTCGGGTGCTTCCATTTTTTCTAAGGTGGATCTGGTGCGCGGCTACCATCAAGTCCCAGTGCAGTCCAGCGATGTACCTAAAACTGCAGTAATCACCCCCTTTGGGCTTTTTGAGTTCCTCCGCATGCCGTTTGGACTAAAGGGGGCAGCACAGACTTTTCAAAGGCTGATGGACTCCGTGTTACGTGGCCTCGATTTTGTGTTTGTCTATCTGGACGACATTTTGGTGGCCAGCTCGTCAACCGAGGAGCACCTGTTGCACCTGAAAGAAAATTTTCAGCGCTTGGATGCACATGGCTTGATCATTAATCCGGTTAAGTGCCAGTTTGGTTTACCGGTGATCGATTTTTTAGGTCATCGAATTTCCGCGCAGGGTGCAGTTCCATTGCCTGCCAAGGTACAGGCGGTGGCAGAGTTCCCACGTCCTCTGGTGGTTAAAAAGTTGCAGGAGTTTTTAGGCATGGTGAACTTTTACAACAGGTTCATTCCCAATGCAGCCCATCTCCTGCAGCCTCTCTACGAGGCCCTGCGCTCAAGAAAGCCGACTGACACAGTGGTTTGGACCCCGGACCGGATCACTGCTTTTGATGGTGCTAAGTCCGCGTTAGCTAGCGCGGCACTCCTAGCCCATCCAGATTCAGAGGCCCCGATTGCGCTGACAACTGATGCTTCAGATATAGCTGTGGGGGCCGTTGTAGAGCAACGCGTTGGCGACGCATGGCAGCCGTTGGCATTTTTCAGCCGTAAATTGCGGGACTGCGAGCGCAAGTACAGCGTTTTTGACCGCGAGTTGTTGGCGCTATTCTTAGCTACACGGCATTTTCGTTTTTTGCTGGAGGGTCGTTCGTTTACGGCTTATGTGGACCACAAACCACTCACGTTTGCAATGTCTAAAGTTTCGGAGCCCTGGTCAGCGCGTCAGCAACGGCACTTGGCGGCCATTTCAGAGTTTACAACGGACGTCCGCCATGTGGCTGGAAAATCCAACTCAGTGGCAGACTGTCTGTCACGGGTGCTCGTTTGTCCTGTGCTCCTCGGGGTAGATTTTTCTGCCATGGCCGCTGACCAACCGGGAGACGCTGATATAACTGCCCTTCGTGCCGGCGTTTCAGGGCTTAAGCTAGAGGAGGTCAAATTGGGAGAGGGCGGTCCTTTGATCCTGTGTGACGTTTCCACAGGCCGGACACGCCCAGTGGTTCCATCAGGTTGGCGCCGCCGCATTTTTGACTCTGTTCACTCTCTCTCGCACCCAGGTGTGCGCGCGTCTGTGAAACTAGTCAGCGCACGTTTTGTGTGGCCTGGTTTACGCAGAGAGGTGAGGAGTTGGGCAGCGGCTTGCGTGGCTTGTCAGCGTGCCAAGGTGCACCGGCACACTAAGGCACCACTGGAACCATTTCCCATTCCAGCCAAGCGTTTTGACCACGTGCATGTGGACTTAGTTGGTCCCCTGCCCCCATCACGGGGTTTCACACACCTGCTTACAGTGGTCGACCGCACAACCAGGTGGCCGGAGGTCGTTCCTCTTTCTTCCACAACTACCTCCGACGTGGCTGGTGCGTTCCTCTCCACTTGGGTTGCCCGTTTTGGTGTGCCCTCGGACATCACTTCAGACAGAGGTCCCCAGTTTATTTCAGGGCTCTGGTCCGAGATGGCGCGCTCCTTGGGGGTGCAGGTGCATCGCACTACCGCCTACCACCCTCAGGCTAACGGGTTGGTTGAACGTTTCCATCGGTCTCTTAAGGCGGCGTTACGTGCTGCGCTAACAGACGTTGGCTGGGTGGAGCGTTTGCCGTGGGTGCTGCTTGGGTTGCGATCAGCTCCTAAGGAGGACCTCAACGCTTCATCAGCCGAGTTGGTTTTTGGTCAGCCTTTACGAATCCCAGGGGAGTTTTTGTTAGACGCTGCCGCTCCACGGTTCCCCGAAGCGGTGGACCCCTATTCGCAGAGTAGTCTTTTGGTTCCGGGTCCTGTGCACCATTGTTTCCCGCAGGCGTTTGTGCCCACAGCACTCCAGTCTGCCCGTTTTGTTTTTGTGCGACGTGACGCCCACCGTTCGCCCCTCCAGCCTCCGTATGACGGGCCGTTTCGGGTGCTCGAAAGGGGCGCGAAAAGTTTTGTTTTAGACATGGGTGGGCGTAGAGAGCTGGTTACAGTGGACCGCCTGAAGCCAGCCTATGTGTTGGCTGATGAAGAGGTGTTGCCGGCTCAGGTTCCTAGACGCGGCCGCCCTCCTGCTCGACCCCATCTTCCGTTTTCTCCCCCCAACTGTGTTCCTCCACCTGTGGCACAAAATGTTGTTCCTGCACGGGTGCCAGCTGTTTCTCCGCCCCCGAGTCGACGCAGTCGGTTCGGCAGGTTGATTAGGCCCCCTGTGAGAGACTGATATGTTTTGTATTTGCCCTTCTGGGTGTTCAGGGGGGGGGGGGCTGTGTCATCAGTAGTCTGGAGACACTAATGAATCAGTCGAACAGCTGCTCAAACAAACAGCTCAGTCCTATGTAGTGGATACACCCTTCAGGGTGAGTGTTGACATTTTCAACATCATTCACTCATGTTGTCTCAGTCTGTATTTTCCTACTGCAGCACATTTCACATTTTGCCATTTTCTCTTTGATTGCCACGCCCCTCTGTGATGTTTCTATTAGCAATGTCAACCAGAACACACATAGGACTGGGCCACATTTGTCAAATGAATTTCACGTACAGCTCAAGATGGCCTGATGGCTTAAGATGGCTATGAGGGCAGGGAGCGGCTGACAGAACGTTATTCTTAAGATGATTCACCAGGACAGAAATCCCAGTGTGGGAACTCAAAGAAAAGCACACAGACGATCTGACTCAGCCCCGGACAGACTGACTCATAACTCAGCTGGCTGCTGGTCCTCTCTATGAAGTAGCACACAGCCTTGTTGTACTAGCATGTGTGAGCAGAGGGATTCAAACTCAGACGTGCTACCTTCTAGTTGGTCTGTAGATGCATGCAAATTTTCTGCTGTCATTATTGTGACACTATTGTGATCCATTTCGTCCATACAGTTTTTGGCGTGATTCCTGTCCCACAGTTTTTAAGCTATGTCAACAAATCATATATAAAAACTCTTTCAGGACAATCTTGCTTTGACTTTAGGTATGGGTGCAACTTGACCTTTTTGAAATATTTTGCCTTTACTGCCATATTTTTTCTCATAGAAAATGAACTGAGCTCATTTTACATCCTTCAAATCTTTAGATCTGTTTACAACTGCTCTTTTCACATTTTGTTATGCTTTACTGCCATATTTTTTCTCATAGAAAATGAACTGAGCTCATTTTACATCCTTCAAATCTTTAGATCTGTTTACAACTGCTCTTTTCACATTTTGTTATGCTTCTTTCAGCTTCTTTGTGCAAATCTAAACATGTTTTCAGCTACTTTCAGCTGTTTTCTTCTGTGCCTCTTCGAACTTCTTTCTGCTAATTTCAGCTTACCGGTATGTGCCTTCCAGCTTATTTCTGCAAGTTTCAGCATTTTCCACTACTTCAGATCAGTGGCGGCTGGTCATTTTCTTTTATGGGGGGGGGGATAAACTGTTAAATTTTTTAAAACGTGTGTAGAAGTATGCATACTTATGTTTGTATACTGTAAAGTAAGTTTGTTCATGTTTTTATTTGTATATATCAGGTGTATCCATTTGTATAAAACTATCATTAATAAAACATGGTTCATCTTCACCTTGTTTGAGGCATCAGTGTGAAAAGAGAATGGGAGTGTTCTGCTTCCACTTTTCAATTTTTGGACAACTTCTATCATATTCTGTTATAATTATTTTAGTAATACAAGTTCATAATATAAATAGAATTGTGAGGGTCCAGACTTAAATAAGGACAAAGGTGTTCAAAAATCCACCAAATAATTCAATTTAATAGTTCCAAAAATAAACTAACAAATAATTAAATTTCAATGAAAAATAAATCAAAAGATAATAACAAATTTGGGCCCAACTTAAACAGGTCAACTGAAGTCTAACAAGGAGGAATGATTCCAGATTAGATTTTAAATAACTGATTTATGGGGAAGAAAAATGATCTATTTTACTGTGATTATGTTATTTCAACAACCTAGTAAACAAAACAACTTGATATTATATATGAATGTTATAATATAATGTGATACGATAAATAAGACTGACTTATCTAATAAGTATTAGACATATGATTATTTTATTATTAACCTTGTGGTGCCCAGCCCACTAAACACAGGGATAACAGTTATATTTGTGCTTTTATCTGTAGAACAAGAGAGTTTGCAGGCTGTCATAACACTGACCGTCATTATTTAACATGAGCATTTTTGAGCATGCATCAGAGTACCTCCATGGCACATTTTTATCTGTATAAATACTTAATAATTCAATGTTAATAGGAGCTAGTTACTTGCAGGGGGCTTTGTTTTCATTCTCCAGATCAATACAGAGTTAAGAAATAGTATAACACCACCAGTGACATTTATTTAGTATATAAAATTATTAATATTTGATCATTTTTACAAGCAAATTTAAATAAATGTAGCCATCAGAGTCAATAACCAGGCGGCTAGCGCTAGCATGCTAACAAACAAACAAAGAAAAAAAACTCACCACTTCCCACTTGCAGTCAGCTGAAGGCTTTTTTCACAGAGCCATCTATTATCTGAGAGGCATATCAGTCAGAAATGCAAATAGATATTAGATAAAGGGCTTTAAATTATTTAAAATGTACCTGAGCAAGCCTGCTTCAGTCACTGCATGTCGCTGTAATCCTAGACAGACAAAAAAAAAAAAAGACCAGACCGGAAGTACATTGTTCTGTACGTTCAGCTCACGTTGGACTTTTCAGGGCGTAGAAAACTGCGCCCAGGAGAGTCCCATTGTTTTGTAAGGTCGTGGCATCAGTACGCATGCGCCAGTTATAAATAGAGTCATTGGGCCTCATGCAAGAACATGTTCGTATTTTTATCCTAAATTTCTCTTACTTTTGTTCGTACGAAGCATTCGTACGAACATGCCACGTCAGATTCAACAAACTCTTCTATCCTCAGGAAAAGTGTGTAAATGAGCTGCGCAAATATGATGAACTGCACCTGTTCTATCCACCTGCTCTTGCACGTGGAGAGGTCATTTACATAATTCCCACCCCTCAAAACACCATATAAGGCCATGTTTCCTGCCTCAGAGAGCAGGACGGTCCATTCATAAAGATGACAGCGAGAAGTATAAAGAAGAACTTTACTGGTGCGGAGATTGAAGTTTTGCTCTCAGAGTAAATAACTAACTAACTAAATAAATAAATCTGTAATTTTTAGCAGCGTCAGCTGTGAATCTGCTTTAAAGCCGAGGACCCACTCAAACGTGCGGCGCGCACGGACCATCCCCGGGGCACGGGGGGGTGGGCCCGGGCGCGACGTGCGGGAGGCGCACGGGGGTCGACGTGGGGCGCTTGGCGATCCTCGGCACACGGAACTTTGTACCCAACGGCGTGGCGGTCCTGCTCGGCCGTGACCCGCCGCGGCGGTGGGTGTGAAGCCGCTTTATTTTAATTTAACCAATTTAACCAATTTGTGTCGTTGTATTTAATATCCATCCATCCATTCATTTTCTTCCGCTTATCCGGGGTCGGGTCGCATTTAATATTATGGTTCTAATTCAAACAGAAAATAGTGAGTTATAGGTAAATGATCAGAGAATAATTCCAAATCCTCAATTACAAATTAAAAAGTTACCAACAAGCCAGCCATCTCGCCCCGGCGCACCTGCCGTGAAGGGGGAGGAAGTCTGTAGCTCCAGTGTTTTGTGGGAAAGATTAATAACTGCCGAAGGAATCATTTCCTCATACACTGGAGCTGCAGTCTTCCTCCTTCTTCATGGCAGGAGCGCACAAAACACAGTCCCGTCAGAACCGCTGTCAAAACCGCTGTCAGAACCACAGCACACGGGCTGACAGGGTGTTAATTTGAGGAGGGCTTTGATGACCAAGGGGAGCGCACGACTCACTGAAGCCTGCGACACACCAGACAAATTAAACTTAAAATTATAATTCTATTTCAAACAGAATAACCTATTGTCAAGAATAATTATGGTGCGTGATTTTTTTAAACCCAAAATATTTTCTAAATAACGAAGTATAACGTTATTATGAAAGAAAGTCCGTCTGGATGACAGCAGACTACTGCTCGTAAATTATACGACAGGTCCGGACCACTCGTAGATTTTGATCGTATCTGAAAAAAATCTTAGGATACAAAAACATTATTGAATGCCACAAATGCTCCTAAATCACTCGTACGCACAGTTTAAGAACAAATCTGTGCGTACGATCAGTTCTTGCATGAGGCCCAATGGATCATATGAGAGCGCCCCAAACAGGAAATACGTCACCAATCAGAAAAAGTTTTTGAAACAAACAATATAACTCATCATTACTCATAAACTATTTATCTTACACAACTAAAATCATATATGCATATATTTCGAAATATTTTTATGTTATTATTTCATTTTTATTAAAGGAGACCACAGATATGTTTTTAAAATTTTTATGGTATTTCTTTGGGGTTACCAGACAATGTTCATTCAATTTAATACACAAAATAATTCTTAGATAATCAATTATACCCTTTTTAATTCTGCCATTTTTAACTTTCGTTTTGAACGACCGGTTTATGATAATGAGATCTCGTGGCACGCCCTTCAAAGATCTGCTTACATTAACTCCGCCCTCCAAAGGCAGACGAGGAAGTCAACTCACGTTACTGCCACAGAGTCGAGCTGAGCTGAATTGGACCGCAACAGATCACAGTGTACAAGTTGTCGTGTCATTTTTTATTCTTCCTGTCATGTCCAACTCCCTCTCTCCCTCACTCTCACCGTGCGCGCGAGCTGGAGGGAGCGAGCAGTCACTGGCGGACACACATACACACACACACACACTCACAGCGGTGCTGTCTTTTTATCTGAAAACTATCAATTTTAAATCTGCTTAGTGCTAGTGCTTTAACAGATTAACCGAGTTTTCGACAGATCGAGTGCTTTGACTTCTATCGAGGCTTTTTTGTCCAACTCGGGTACCCGTAGTGACGTCATCACGTCGCAGTAAGGTCTGTACGTCACATCACGTGATAAAAACAGAGCGTGGGGTAGCTTTTAGCTTTTAGTAGACGCTACAAAATGGATTCCTTTGTGCGCACGGATGTATGGAGCTGGTCCAGTCTTGTCAAAAAGGTAAAACAGTTTATAATTTTTTTCTTTGCTATGAACACCGTAGTAGATTGTGACAGCAGAGGGCAGTGTTGCAATGCAGGTCCCATATATAACACGGCCGAAACGGCTTCATCTCTCTCGTTTCACAAAGAAAAAGAAACAAATATTCATCTCTCTAGAGCTATTAAAAATCTATAAACACAATCTCTAAAAGTAAACCTAAATTGCACAGCACTGCAGGCGGTGGTACGGTGGCTGTGGCCCCATTTGTTTTTTAAGTTTCGGTTTTCAGCGCATTACTTTCACTTTTAAAATTAATAATAATAACTAATAGTTTTGTTTTTCCTGTGACTTATCTGCAGTATGATAAATGATAGGAGCATAATAAATGCTCCCAATGTTTTGTTGGTCTTTTTTTTCTTTTTGTAAAGACGTTTTTTATGCATTTATATTTATTTATTTATTTTTCATCATAAGACACTGTGACGTCATCGGCTACTCGAGCACCGCTCGAGTTTTTTTATGTTAATGTCGAGGTTAAAAATTATGTACTCGTTCAACCCCTACTTAGTGCTCCATTATCTGCGCCAGGAGGGTCAGAGAGGGTTTCTCCGGAACAAAAGGCTTTAAAAAAAAAAGGGGGGGAAAAAATGATGCAATGGACAAGATGCGATCTCAGGTCTCCTGGTTGGCGGTCCAGTGCACTAACCACTCAACCAAACTAGCAGTTGTGCAAAAGTAGTCCTTCATCATATAAGAAGTGTAATTCTTCTTCGGTAATGTCGCCGGGACATTGCCATTAAAAATAAAATTAAGCCACGCATCTCTGCTCTCTGAGACTGGAAGAGTGTGTATCGACACATGTTGTGTAATGCAGCCAACAACGCAACATTTAACTTTAGGAGCCATTCTGCTGAGATGAACTATTCTTCTTCTTCTCCATTTGATTTATGGCGGATCGCAAACAACTGTTAGGTGCATACCGCCACCTAGTGTGCAGGCTGAGATGAACTCAGGAACCGCGTGGGTGGAGCATTACCAGGGGTTGCTAGGTGACGGGGGCGGGACAAAGGTTGGGATGGGTTGTGGCTGTGGGTTGTGGCTGCGGTTTGTGACGTAACAAACCGCAGGAAGTGCAATCGGCCCGTTTCTATCTAAGATAAATAAATATACTTATAGTAAATAAACCACTGGGTGCATTTTTTTGGCCTTAGGACTGTTTTTTTATGAAGTAAATACCCAAAGTTGAGTACAAAAACATTAAAAAGAGAATTTTGCATCTGTGGTCCCCTTTAATAAAAAAAAAAGTATTAAATGTCAAATGGTCCAGAACGTCCAGTGGGTCGGCGCTCTGGCACCCTCTATTGGCCGGCCGCCCCTGCTTCAGATACTATATAGTTTTTACAAAGTCAAAGTCAAAGTCAACTTTTTTGTCAGAACTGCAATATGTACAGGACATACACAGGATTGAAATTACGTTTCTCTCAGTCCCTCGGTGCAACAGTAACCATTTAAACACTAAAACATTTAATAAACATAAGCATAAAATAGTAAAAGTGTAACACTGTCCTGAGTTTTTGCATAGTAGTATAAAAAGTATAAAAAGTATATCTATAAAATAAACTGAAGGTTCTAGCATTGACATTTGCAAAGAGTGGCAAAGCAGCATATGAGTTAATGTACACAGTATATGTATGAGGTAGTTGATGTTGGTATAGAGGCAAAGTGGCATATGCAGTAAGGCACATTGGGCATCCTTAAATAAGGCTAGTCAGAGAATACTGTATATGTATCAGCAGTAGTGTAGATATAAAAGTAGTGTAAATGTAAACAGTAGTAATAAATGTAAACAGTAGTAATAAATGTAAACAGTATTAATAAATGTAAACAGTGAATGTAAACAGTAGTATGACTATAGGCAGTAATGTAATACAAACATTAGTGCAAATATGAGAAGTAGTGCAAACTGAATGAGCACATGACCGAGAGTTTAGTGAATAACCCGTTTGATGACACAGAGTCCAGTGTTAAAATCTTTGTGTTGTGTGGTAATGTGTGAGAAAGTTTTTTGTGTTAAGGCAGTTCAAATGGGAGGGGAGGCAGAGCAGGCAGAGTGTTTAGCATCCTGACTGCCTGATGAACAGAGCTGTCTCTCAGTCTGCTGGTTCGAGCCTGGAGACTCCTCAGTCTCCTCCCTGATGGCAGCAGTCTGAAGCAGCTGTGTAGTGGGTGTGTGGGATCACCTGCCATGCAGAGGGCTTTCCGAGTGAGGCGGTTGCTGTGTAAGTCCTGCAGTGAGGGGAAGGAGGTGCCGACAATCTTCTCAGCTGCTCTCACGATGCGCTGGAGGCTCTTGCGGCAGGATGCAGTACATGCACCAAACCACACAGTGATGCAGCTGGTCAGGACACTTTCTATGGCACCCCTGTAGAAGGTGCACATGATGGGGGTTGAAGCTCCAGCCCTTTTCAGCTTGCGGAGAAAGTAGAGACGCTGGTGAGCCTTCTTGGCCAGTGATGCAGTGTTCCTGCTCCAGGACAGGTCCTCTGAGACGTGCACTCCCAGGAACTTGGTGCTGTCTACTCTCTCCACTGCGGTGCTGTTGATGGTCAGAGGGGCATGTTGGGCATCCCTCTTCCTGAAGTCCACAACACTCTCCTTTGTCTTCTCCAAGTTGAGAGTGAGATTGTTGTGTCCGCACCACAAGGACAGGCGGCTCACCTCGTTCGTTTTTCGTTCGTTTTTGTATGCTAATTCAAACCATTACAGCTAATTCCACTTTTCTTGCACTCATTTAAACTTGTTTCAACCTAATTCAGCAAAAATATGCTCTCTCCAATTTCCTTCTTGTAATTTCAGCTACGTTCTGCCTTTTTAGCGACATTTCTTTAGAACTTTATATTATTCATATTTATTTGATGAGAATAAAAATAACCCCTGGTTCCTTTTTGGTACCATAGCTAGTCTAATGAAAATTCCTTTCTCTGTTGACTCATGTACAGGACATTTTTTACGTCTTTTGACCGGCGGGTCAGAGGATACATGCGGCCGGAGCTGCGGCCGGTGATAAGTCAAAGTCAAAGTCAAAGTCAAAGTCAACTTTATTGTCAGATCTGCAATATGTACAGTACAGGACATACACAGGACCGAAATTGCGTTTCTCTCAGTCCCTCGGTGCAACAGTAAACATCTAAACATTGAAACACTGAAACATATAATAATAGACATAAGCATAAAATAGTAAAACTAACACTGTCCTGAGTTTTTTGCATAGTGGTATAAGAGTATGAAAATTTACACCAACTCTAAAACTAAAACATTAAACATTTAATGAACATAATATTGTCCTGAGTTTTTGCATACTAGTATAAAAAAAGAGTATAAAAAGTATAACTAAAATAAACTAAAGGTTTCTAGCATTGACATTTGCAAAGTGGCAAAGCAGCGTATGAGTCAATGTACACAGTATATGTATGAGGTAGTAGTTGATGTTGTTATAGAGGCAAAAAGTGGCATATGCAGTAAGGCACATTGGGCATCCCTAAATAAGACCGTTCAGAGCACACTGTATATGTACCAGCAGTGGTGTAGATATTAGAGTAGTGTAAATAAATGTAAACAGTAGTAATTACATGTAAGCAGTAGTAATAAAAGTAAACAGTATTAATAAATGTAAACAGAGAATGTAAACAGTATTATGATTATAGGCAGTGATGTAATACAGACATTAGTGCAAGTATGAGAAGTAGTGCAAACTGTATGAGCACATGACCGAGAGTTTAGTGAAAACCCGTTTGATGACACAGAGTCTAGTGTTAAAAACTTTGTGTTGAGTGATAATGTGTGAGAAAGTTTTAGTGTTAAGGCAGTTGATCCATGTGAAACTTAATAGGATTTTTTTTTACCTCTGGTAGGACCTGCCTCCTCCTCAACAAGTAGATTAATACAATTTTATAATGTGCATTCTTATTTAGTTTTCTTTGTGTTGTACGATCCGTAAAACTGCATTATAGAAGCCTGAGCCCACAATGTGCAATTATTGCACAATTCGCCAGCACATTAAAAAAATTATTGGCTGTGCTGGTGTATTGTTGTACTTGTAACCTGGCAAGCCGCATGGGGCTCGGGAGCCACGCAATGAGTATCCCTGGCTTAGACTATTGGAGGACAAACTGACCTAGTTTCTTAAAATGAATTGTTAAAATTGAATAGTTTTCATTTGATATCTTAACATGTGATTCTTGACCTGCCATTGTGTATCGGTTCCTACCAAATCCAGCCGGTCAAAGCAGAGGGTCACTTGTCTTAAGCCTGGTTCTGCTAAAGGTTTCTTCCTCATGAGGGAGTTTTTCCTTTCCACTGTCACCTTCATGCTTGCTCAAAATGAGAGTTCTGTAATGGAGTTAAACTCAAAGGAGTCTGCTCCTCAGATAAATTGGAGGCGGCCGTGGCGTAGTGGTAATGGCAGTCGTCCCCCGATCGGAAGGTTGGCGGTTCGAATCCCGGTTCCCCACACCATGTGTCGTTGTGTCCTTGGGCAAGACACTTAACCCCGAGTTGCTCCCGGTAGGACTGGAAAGCACCTTGCATGGTAGTCTGCCGCTACCGGTGTATGAATGTGTGTAGCATTCAATGTGTGTAGCACTTTGAGATTTTCAGTAATGAAAAGTGCATTATAAATTGAATTCATTATTATTATTATTATTATTATTATAAATAACGTTAAATTAATATTTTTATATGAATGTTTCTGTTAACTTGTTATTTTAATATACCTGTATGAATATTTCTGTTCAGTGCCCTGAGATGATTTCTGTTGTGACTTGGCGCTATATAAACTGAATTAAAATAAACTGAATTGAACTGAATATACTTTTCAGCTGTTTATTTATTTATTTATTTTGCTATTGCAACATTCAGCTTTTTTCAGATAATTTAAACTTATTCCTTGTTATGCTCATTTCAGCTTGTTTTTCAGCTAGTTACATTTTTTCTGCTATTCCAACTGCTTTTAGCTGTTTTGTGCTAAATAGGCTATATGCCACGGACTTCCTTTCTAGCACTTCCGCATTCATGGGCCAGAGGGCGCACTTCCGGTTCACAGCCACAGAATGAATGACGATCTTTACACAATCTCTGCATGACTTGCCGACAGTCAAGGATGTGTACCGAATTATTCAGACCTTGTCTAAAGCGCACATCTAAGAAAGACAAAGGATTAAAGCTTTATGTGTCCAACTACATAAATAACTCTGAAGGTAAGTCTGTATTTGTTTTCAGTTCACCAAACTGCATCATGTAGGCTAACACAGCTAGCATAGTTAACCCTTGCTAAATTGTTGAGTAAACGTGTTTTGTCTGTACATTTCTGATTTAACACAAATGTTAGTTTCAAACAAGGAGGCAGGAGAAGTCAGGGCTGAGTGTTTACAGTCCATGAGGAGCAGCAGAAGCCCCACTGTTTGAGTCAAAGGCACCTGACAGTTCAGTTTCAAACAAGGAGGCAGGAGATTTAGAGCAGATTTAGAAACACAAGTTATTTTAATTTAATTATTTTAATTCAAGTTTGTGTACAAAACTTGAGTTGAAGTTAAATATCAGACAATATAAACTCTTTATATTCAACACATATCTGCTATATGGTTTTGTGAATCTCACTGTTTATAGCAGCTCTTAATAAGAGATGTTTTCTTTCACTGGACAGGACACCGTAGTGATGATGATGAGGAGGGAGCCAGCTGGTCCAGCCTGGATGTTTGTGAGCCGAGATCGGATCCAAACACTCTCCACTGATGACGAAGGACATGTGATCCATGTGGATGGTTGAACAGAAGAGCTGCTTCATCACTTACCTTTGTCTGACTGATTAATGTTTTTAAATCTCCATTAGCTGTCGAGGAAGCTGTGACTTAAAGTCAGAAGCTGTAATGCTATAAACTGTTTAAATCTTGTGCCTCATATGTTTTCTACAGTAATGTAACATCATCATCAAATTTGTTTTTAATAAACTGGCTAAAATAAACTGAACTCTAAGCCTGTCTTAAATCAACATACACATTTTTTTGGGTGATAATATGAAGACAAAGTCAGAATGTTTTGAACATTTTATTTTCTTACAAGTAGTAAGTAGTGTGACTGTAGTGTCAGGGTACAGTAGTCCTGAAGTATGCAGGTAGATTTTTATGCATCTGCTCTTCAGGTATCGGGTCCTAATTGAGCCGAGTACTGTCAATAAAAAGTTGCAGTGATAATCCGCCTGACCGTGGACTGATGGACACCGTACCGGTCAGCAAGGTCCCGTTGCTTTCATCCAAGGTCAAGGTCATTTAAGAACAGGAAGAACTCAACGGGCTGCAGGATATTGGTTGACGGGGTGGTGTGGATAAATAATCAATAAATAACACTGAACAACTGGTAATAACTAATAATTCAATCTCAATGTCACTACTTGTGCAATAACCTGTCACACAACCTGTGTAATGTTGATTATGTGTAGTGTATATATATATATAACTATGTGCATGTTAGCTTGTACTGTATTACTAGTTTGAAATACTTACAGTAGTTCATTCAAATTCATCCTGCTGCATCATTACTGTATATCCAACCATGTTTACTGTCTCTCTTCAGGACTTTGTGAATATTATAATTACTTTTTCACTTTGCATGCTTTTAGTATAGTTTGATTTTTAGCAAGTCAAATCTGCTCTTCTCATCCTGAGCACTTCATTGTACTGTTAACTCTGTGTTAACCTGTATATGACAAATAAACACAACTTGAACTTGATGGGGAGTTCCTCTCATCTCATTCTTGGTGAACACTGACCATGGATGGCAGAGCAGTCACATCAGGAGGTCAGATGATGCAAACCTGAAAAAACAAAAAAGTGTTCATATTTACCTACATAACGTAAAAAACCAAACAGAGAACTCTTTATGAGAGTTATGCTTTAAAATAAATAATTACATCTCAGGAAATAAAAGTTTAATTGAAGTGAAACAGTTCTGGTTTCATATTAAAGGAAACTGCAGAGAATATTTCAGAGGTGTAACAGCCCTGAAGTTACTAGGAGTTTACAAACATATTTACAGATTAGAAAACTGTTAAAATCTGAATATTATTTTCAAAGTATGTAGTTACAAACTTTTATTAAATCACTCATCATGACTCCAACATTAAATCTACAAGTGCAGGATGTGGAGTCGAGTCATATTCATGTTTCTTACTGAGCTGCAGCTGTGTTCTCCTCCTCGCTGTCCTGCTGCTTCTCTCCCAAAGCCCCGGTCATGGAAGGGAGAATTATTCCACTGGAACAATGCAGGTACAGCTCATTTTTAACCACTGTTTGATGCTGGCTCTTGAATATTCTGAGGTTTAAAACGCCGGCTACAACCGAGTGTTAGCTTTAAGGCTAACTCGGTTAGCCACGAACTCTGGCATTAAAATATAAAAAACTAAGCGCTCTATTGTCCCTGCTATTCACTGGACACAACGGCACACAACAAATCTCTCTTGTTGTACCAGTAGCTCGCAGATAATTTACCTTTTGTGTCTTTTACATGGTCTAGTTCTAGAAGCTACCGCTAAAAACAACTGCTGTCGACCAGAACCGGAAGTGTAGCGTAGAGCCCAGATTTTAACGGAAGTACGTCACCACTACCCGTGGCATATACCCTATTACTTTTTCAGCTAATTCCACATTTATTGGCTAATTTCAGCTTGTTCCACTCTCTTCT
>JBBPBX010036046.1:15580-31707 GCA_038048925.1 Garcialebias charrua | reverse complement strand
TAGGGGTGCACTAAGCTACCTGTCTTAACTGCATATATGCCCATTGAAAATAGGGTTGCCAACTCCTTGATAAATAAATAAGGGACACCTCTCGGCAGGGCTGGTCACCCCATTTAACCCCCCCCCCCACACACACACACACACACACACAAACACCCTGCCTGCCCCTCCTCACTTTGAAATCAACCTGAATTCATTTGGATACGTGTTTTTGAATTATAAAAATATGTATAAACAAATTATTACACAATTAACCATTTATTTTTAGTGCAAATAGAATTGCCAGAAACAAACATATCTTTTGAAAATTATGTATCTTTCTTAAACAGACCTCTGTCCTGCTTAATAACTTAAAACAGAATTATGTATCTTTCTTAAACAGACCTCTGTCCTGCTTAATAACTTAAAACAGAATTATGTATCTTTCTTAAACAGACCTCTGTCCTGCTTAATAACTTAAAACAGAATTATGTATCTTTCTTAAACAGACCTCTGTCCTGCTTAATAACTTAAAACAGAATTATGTATCTTTCTTAAACAGACCTCTGTCCTGCTTAATAACTTAAAACAGAATTATGTATCTTTCTTAAACAGACCTCTGTCCTGCTTAATAACTTAAAACAGTATTAAATAACAAAAAATCAATACGAACATTCTGTAATAGTGCATTTAGTGCAACGTGCAAATAAAGTTTGTAGTAAATCTGTAAACATAAACACATTGTGCCTCAAAGGCACAATGGCCCTCATGCACGAACCGTTCGTACGCACAGATTTGTTCTTAAACTGTGCTTACGAGTGTTTTAGGATCATTTGTGGCATCCAACAATGTTTTCGTATCCTACGATTTTCTTCAGATACGAACAAAATTTACGAGTGGTCCGGACCTGTCGTATAATTTAGGAGCGGTGCGCCACGGCTCTTCTGAATAAGTGAAACTACATAGTTGTTTACACTAACATTAAAAACATTTGACCATCCGACACCTGCGGGGGGTGGGTAGCCACAGCGCGACTGAGAGCAGATCTCCGAACGCGTGAAGTTCCTCCTTTTACTTCATGAGTTTGAATGAATGGACACTTCCTGCTGTCTGACAGCAGGAAGCTGTGGCCTTATATGGTGTTTTGAGGGGTGGGAATTATGTAAATAACCTTCACGCGTGCACGCGCAGCTGTTTAGGACAGGTGGGATTCATTAAATTTACGCACTGCATTTACACACGTTTCCTCATGATAGAAGACTTTGTTGAATCTGACGTGGCATGTTCGTACGAACGCTTCGTACGAACAAAAGTAGGAGAAATTTAGGATAAAAATATGAACATTTTCGTGCATGAGGGCCAATGTGATAGGTCACTAGAAGTCAGTAATCAACTGATAAAAAAAAACAAAAACTTTCAGCTTACCTCAATATTAGGCATGTAACGAGATCTCGTTGTACGTCTTCAAACCGAAGGGTAAGGCTTTGAATTCATAAGCCTTTCCCTCGAAAACAAAACAAAGGAATTTTCTGTTTCCTTCACACGCCTACATAAAAATAGGCACATTTAAAATCCAATGTACATGCATAGTCTCCTGGGGCCTCATGTATCAACCATGCGTGCGCACAAAAACATTGCGCACGTCACTTTCCACGCAAAGTGGCGTATGTATCAAATCTGATATGAACGGGAATATCTGCGCATCCACGTAGAAATCCACGGCTGCTCCCCTGTTGGCGTACGCACGTTTCTGTGGTTATTGTTCCTTTGGCGACACTTACAGGTGATCTGTGAAACCGTGTCCACGATGTGAAAACAATCATAAATCCCACCAAACACACATGATTAACGATTATTACATCCACATGGACGCAATTAGATGAGTGGATATAAAAGCATGCGCCAGATAGTGGCAACAATATTGACAACAATGAGATGTAATTTCTTTAGATAAGAAGTTAACCAAGGTGTATTAACACGCCTACGTTTAGGTCAGTGGGTAAAGCGCTTGCCTTTAGTTCCAAAGGTCGTGAGATCGACTCCCGCATGGTACAACGTTTTTCTTTTTTTTTTCGTTCCAGATTGAAATACACATGAAAACTATTTACAAAACAATAAATCGTCTGCTTCCTTTCATTTCATGTATTGTTCTATTTCTTGTTGTTTCATTCAATAGTTTTCCTGTGGTCTTTAAATCTGGAATGAAAAAAAAAAACATTGTACCAAGCGGGAGTCGATCTCACGACCTTTGGGACGAAGGGCGGGCGCGTTCGCCACTAAGCTATACAGGCATGTTAGATCAGCTTGGTCAACTTCTTATTTAAAAGTGGATGGTTTGTTTTGCACTGTGCGTGCCGAATGAAGCCTTTTTCCGTGCTTCTCTGCCTCACTCAGAAGTGATTTCTGTTCACAGTCCGTGAAGTTCCTCTTTTTTCCACGTTCCGACATGGTTTGCAATGGAGCAGAGACGACATTCCTGTCGTGCATGGCATATTTGAATGACTTTGCATATTCATACGGAGGCGTGTCAAGGGCGGAGTCGGCCACTCTCTCATGTGCGCTGAATTCCACGTTGATTGTGTTGTACATAAGGAATGTGCGTGGATTCCGGTGTACGCACAGTTTGATAAATCTGGATTTTTTTGTGCGTGGACACTTTTCTGGATTTGTCCGTACGTGACTTTTCAGTAAGAAATCTACGCAAGTCTTTGTACATGAGGCCCCTGGTCTCACAGACTGGAGAACCTGCCGCAATGTAAGCATCTTAAACTTAAAAGTTTTTATTCTCTTGTTCAGAGTCCTGAGATCCAGGATCGGTCTCAGGGAATGATCCTTTTTGGGTACCAGGAAGTACTTGCTATAGTGGCCAGAGCGTAGTTTGCGTTTCGGGACCAAACTTATTACTCCCTTCTGCAACATCGTCAATACTTCCTCCCTCAGCATGTTTGCGCGTGCATGGTTAATGTTTGATTGTAGTACCCCTATGAAGGGGGCGGTCTCCTAGTGAACTGCAGCTTGAGCCCGTGACATATAGTCGTCATGACCCATTCGTTTGGTAGACACGCCCTCCAGGCCTGCGCGTGCGCCATGAGCCTGGAGGGCATGTCTAATTGCTGCACGTCATGTTTGAGTGCGGGAGGAGTGCCCTTTGACCCTTCTCGCACGCTCTCGAGCAGGTTGGTCAGCCCAACAGAAGATATCGCGAGATCTGATTGTCTCAGGTAGAGCTCGTGTACCTTGCTGCGGTTCATAGTTTGACCACATAGTTTGTGTTTTATGAAAGTGGGACTCGAGTCAAGAACCAGGGCAGTCTATGCTTTGGTACTTTTATTTTTGTACATGCATGAAACAGTGTTTGTTTTGATTACACATACAGTAGGCGAGTCATGTTTAGTGCACGTACACATGTCACCAGCACCTCGTAGTGTTTTACAAATGGAGACTGGGCTAAAAAGGTCAAGTGCCCATACCGCGTTGGCGGGCAAACCTGTAAAATTATTAATTTGTCCTGTTTCATCAGGCCCGAATCTGCTTTCCACACGGGGTCAGTGAAGAGGCCCCTCGCCGATACTAGAAAGTCTCACTTTCGCCAGCATGTCTCTTCCGTGGGAGGCGACGCATGTCTTCCTTTGGGGGTGCAAAGCTTTTCCTCAGCAGATCCTCGCGGAGGGCTTCCGCATGTTTGTGTCATTGTTCCAACCTGGCCTGGATACGTTCCAGGGCTCCCCCGAAGAGTCCCGTCGGCTCGATCGGGTGCTGGAGGAAGGGGGACCTCTGGTTTTCCGGGAGGTCCGATAAAGTCAACCAAATGTAGCGTTGGGTGACAACCACTTCCGCCATCACTCTGCCTTATGTGATAGCTATTGTCCCTATCATGCGAAGCACGAAGTCAAAGGCGCGGCGGGCCTTTTCCATGACCTCCGTTACGG
Organism: Garcialebias charrua; assembly: GCA_038048925.1. NCBI lineage: Eukaryota > Metazoa > Chordata > Actinopteri > Cyprinodontiformes > Rivulidae > Garcialebias > Garcialebias charrua. The sequence goes on along the minus strand of JBBPBX010036046.1, from coordinate 27,799 downwards.
CTTGTTTGTTTGTTGTTACCTGGAGTTCCTGCAGCTTTTCTGCCAGATACGCCTGTATCATGGTCGATGCGTTCATCACGTGAGCCGCAAGACCCTGAACCTTGTAGCACTTTTCAAGCTGTTTCTCCGAAGCGCGGCAGGCCCTGCTGGGTAACGCTAGCTTCGCCCCCGTAGCTGCGGGGGCCAGATGAGCCGCCAGGGTTTCCTCTATCAGGGGTGCGCTGGCGAGGCCTGCTGCTTTCATTCCAGCGACATCCAGGAGTCGGGATAGTGGCAGCGTTATGGGAGCTCAGGGTTCCGCCCAGGAGCATGTGAGCTCCGTGAGGAAGTCTGGGAAAATGGGCATTTTTTGCGACGTCGTCGGCTGTTGCTTCGCATAAAAGTAGTTTCCCACCAGCCTCGTAACCTGTTGGCGAGGCGTGGGGTCTGGCCACGCGACCTGCAGGGTATCCGCCGCCCTATGGCACAGGTCGAACAGAGCAGGGACCGACACGTCCGGTTCCGATAGAATTTGCGCCAGGTTCTGAGAGGAATCCACAATTTTTCCTCTGCAACCGTATTTGGCATCTTGGTCAGATGCTTCGGGCGTCGAGTCCTCGATGGGAACTGAAGAGTCAGACACGTTCTCATCCTCGACTTGACCGTTGCATTCCAGGTCCACATTCTCGAGCTCTTGCTTGGGAGCGAGCAGCTTTGTGAGGCCTGCGGCCTTCAGCGCTATGGACTTCGCCATGGATTTAGCCAACGCGTCCGCGCGGCATTTCCTCACTACCGCCGGCATCCGACAGCAGTGGGAGCAGGAGTCGGGGGATTCCAGCGCTTTTCTTGCATGCAGAATCCCTAGGCAGACATGACAGGCCTCGTGGTTGTCCGTCGCCGAGAGGGAGTAGCCGCAGCTGCTGGGGCAGGGGCGCGAGCGAGGGCTCGTCGTCCTTCTGGCTTTCTTCTGAGTCTTTGTCCTCCGTTTTCCCTTCTCGGGAGCCATGTCCGGAGACGAGAAGCATAGAGGCTGTTCCTAGTTTCCTTTCGTTCGAAGCCGTCCTCTCCGTTGTCTTGCTTTCGCTGGTTAGCCTGCTAATGGTTAGCAAGGAGGGTTGTGACACAGTTAGCGCCGTCGAGCGAAGTAGCTGCGGAGAGAGAAGAAAACTTTGAGGTAAGTAGAAAAACGCTGGACTAGCTTTCGCCAGCCCAGCAGTACGTAGGAAAAATTCTCTGTACGCTCAGCGTAGGGAGCAAGCTCACCTCTGATCGAGCGATGCGATAACAGAGAAGTCCCACGAAGTTCAGGTTTTAAGCGAGGGGAAGGGCAATAAGAGATCAATGGATGGGCGTCAGCGGCTTAAATACCCAGAGGGAGGGGACTCTGGCATGACGCTGACGCCCCTACCGTAAAGGCGCAAATGTATTCCTTCAGGTAATCGCGCGGGGGCGCAATTTCCCATAGCAATATGTTGCACCGAGTGACATGACTGATAAGGGAACATGTGTCAACAGATTCTGAACCAACAACAAGAACTCTCTAAAAACCTGGCCCAACTGGGTGGAATGGTCCACAAGCTGGGACAACCGGCATCTTTACCGTCCCACTCCGGAACTAGCAACGTTAACCACACCCCACAAACCTCTGGACAACCTACCCAAAATCTTGCTCGTGAGCCCGAGATGAAACCCAGTCAATTATTTTCCGGCAAATCTGAACAGTTTGGTGGCTTCATGCTATAATGTAATTTAGCTTTCAGCAGAACTCCACAAACCTTCTCCTCCAATTCTTCCCACATCTCCTACATTGTGTCCGCTCTTCAAGGAGAAGCGGTACGATGGGCACATGCTTACTTTGGGTCCCTTTCAGTGAATGACTATACATTTTCCACCTTCTTTAATGATTTTCAGAGGGTTTTCGAGCTTCCCCTGCATCAAGAAACAGCCTCCAAGAGACTAATGGCGTTACGCCAGGGGAAACAATCTGCGACGGACTTTGCTCTCCACTTCCGGATTGCTGCCAGAGAGGCCGGATGGGAGGACCTGGCTCTCCGAGGTGTGTTTGTTAGTGCCCTCAACGACTCCATTAAAAATCAGTTGGCACTTATAAATGAACCTGACAACTTGAATGATTTGATCGATCTGTCTATCTGCATCGATGATCGGCTCAGGGAATGTCGGGGTGTTTTGAACTACAACTCCCAGAGTTCCTCCGGTTTCGAGGTTTCACTTCCAGATCCGGTAAACCGCAGTCGGGCAGGTGATCCGAACGATGAAGCTGAATCATCAGAACCTATGATTGTGGGGCACGACCGCCTCACTCCTGAGGAGAGACAATGTCGTTTTGCAGCAAAGGAATGCCTGTATTGTGAAAAGAAGGGTCACTTTGTTGCTACTTGCTCGCTTCGTTTCAAAGGTCGGTCCCATCAGTAAAACAGGAGATTCTGGTGGGAGCCTCTAACATTTCTCCTGAGAATCGCCTCACTCTTACGGCGTCTGTTTTTCACAATATGTTAAATCTCCCTGTATAGGCCTTGATTGATTCCGGAGCTGAACAGAATCTCATCAGTGACTACTTAGTGGAACAACTTTCTATTCCTATGGACAGATTACACCAGACTCTCTCTATGACGGTGCTCACTGGCCAGGCAATTTCCACCATCTCCCATCAGATCACGTCTTTAAAGTTCACCTTATCTGGTAACCAGTGGCACAAATGGGCGCTATGCCACTGATGCAACGCATAAGGGCGCCCCACTGAAGTGGACGTCAAAACAGTCTCTAGAAAAAAAAATTCTAGTAGGCATTTTCTATATTTAATTGCATGAAATGATCAATAACGGGAAAAGCACTGATTAGGCGCCCCCCTGCTCCTCCTTCACCTCCCCTGAGTCCCCTCCTCCTCTCGCTCTGCTCCCTTCACACACAGGTGCTGTGAGCACGTGCCCCCGCACAGGCGCACTTTTTTTTCTTTTTTTTCTTGGACTACTACGAACTCGTGCACTTGACTTGACAGAAAGATGGAGCGGCAGAAAAAAAAAGCTATCCAGGGCGCAAAACAGAAAAAGGAAAATGGAGAAATATAAACATTTTGGTGGGATGAAAAAAAAACAACCTTTCAGTGTGGTTGAAACATAGCAGGTAAGTAACGTCAGTGTTTTAGCAGGACAGGTGGGTTGTAAATACAATACAGTATTCAGGTTAGCTAAAGCTAGGCTAATACAGAATCGTCCCATATTTGGCTCAGGCTGTTAAATAAATGTTGCCTCCCCTGAAACGATTTGTTTCATATTTTTATGAATATTTGATACATGTCACACACATCCACACACAAGTGTGAGAATGACCTAAATAAAACTCAGGAAATATTAACACAGGAAAGCTAAACTGTTGTGGCAGCAGTTCCCAGCTATGTTACAATGCAGTGCTACAATTTATTCACTCATATGTACATTTATTCTTCTTCTTCTTCTTCTTCTTCTTCTTTCGGCTTTTCCCTTTTCAGGGGTCGCCACAGCGAGTCATCCTCCTCCACCTCACTCTGTCCTCTGTATCCTCTGTCCTCACTCCAACTACCTCCATGTCCTCTCTAACTGCATCCATATATCTCCTCTTTGGTCTCCCTCTTTGTCTTTTTCCTGGCAGCTGCATTTCTAACATCCTTCTACCAATATACCCACTGTCCCTCCTCTGGACATGTCCAAACCATCTCAGTCTGGCCTCCCTAACTTTATCTCCCAGTTGTTCAACATGTGCTGTACCTCTGATGATCTCATTCCTGATCTTATCCATCCTTGTCACTCCTAAGGAGAACCTCAGCATCTTCATTTCTGCCACTTCCAGTTCTTTCTCCTGTCTTTTTGTCAATGCCACTGTCTCCAGACCATACAACATAGCTGGTCTCACCACTGTCTTGTAAACTTTTCCTTTGACCTTTGCTGACACCTTTTTGTCACAAATCACTCCTGAAACTTTTCTCCATCCACTCCATCCTGCCTGGACTCTCTTTTTCACCTCTTTACCACATTCCCCATTTTCCTGTACAGTGGACCCCAAGTACTTGAAGTCCTGCACCTTTGTGACCTCTGCTCCTTGTAGCCTCACTGTTCCACTGGCCTCCCTCTCATTCACACACATGTACTCTGTCTTACTACGACTGACTTTCATTCCTCTTCTTTCAAGAGCATACCTCCACCTCTCCAAGTTCTCTTCCACTTGTTCCCTGTTCTCACCACAGATCACAATGTCATCTGCAAACATCATAGTCCATGGGGATTCCTGCCTGACCTCATCTGTTAGTCGGTCCATCACCAGAGCAAACAAGAAGGGGCTCAGAGCCGATCCTTGATGCAATCCCACCTCCACCTTGAAGCTATCTGTCACTCCTACAGCACATCTCACCACTGTCCTGCTGTCCTCATACATGTCCTGTACCAGTCTAACATACTTTTCTGCCACTCCAGATTTCCTCATGCAATACCACACCTCTTCTCTTGGTACCCTGTCATATGCTTTTTCTAAATCCACAAACACACAATGGAGTTCTTTCTGACCCTCTCTGTACTTCTCTATCAACATCCTCAAAGCAAAGATGGCATCTGTGGTGCTCTTTCTTGGCATGAAACCATACTGCTGCTCACAGATAGTTACATCTTGTCTAAGTCTTGCTTCCACAACTCTCTCCCAGATCTTCATTGTGTGGCTCATCAACTTAATTCCCCTGTAGTTGCTACAACTCTGTACATCACCCTTGTTCTTAAAAATGGGAACCAGCACACTTCTTCTCCATTCCTCAGGCATTTTCTCACCCTCAAATATTCCATTAAATATTTGAGTCAAAAACCTCACTGCCATCTCTCCGAGACATTTCCAAACCTCCACTGGTATGTCATCAGGTCCTACTGCCTTCCCCTTCTTCATTCTTTTCAGAGCTTTCCGGACTTCACCCTCACTAATCTTTCCCACTTCCTGGTCCACCGTTTCTATTACCTCCACTCTTCTTTCTCTTTCATTCTCTTCATTCATTAGCTCCTCAAAGTAATCCTTCCATCTTCCCATCACACACTCCTCACTTGTTAGAACATTCCCATTCCCATCTTTAATAAGCCTAACCTGCTGCACATCCTTTCCAGCCTGATCCCTCTGTCTTGCCAATCGGTACAAGTCCTTCTCGCCCTCTTTAGTGTCCAGTCTCCCATATAACTCATTGTACGCCCTCTGCTTTGCCTTAGCTACTTCCCTCTTTGCTCTATGTCCCATCTCCTTATATTCCTGTCTCCTCTCTTCAGTCCTCTCACTGTCATATTTCTTCTTGGCTAATCTCTTTCTTTGAATGGCATCCTGCACTTCACTATTCCACCACCAGGTTTCCTTATCATCCATTCTCTGTCCAGATGACACACCAAGTACCTTCCTACCTGTCTCTCTAATTACTGTTGCTGTAGTAGCCCAGTCACTTGGAAGCTCTTTCTTACCACCCAGAGCCTTTAACAGCTCGTCTCTGAATTTCTCACAACATTCTTCCTTCTTTAGCTTCCACCATTTGGTCTTCTTCTCTGATTTTACTCTTTTTCTCTTCTTCGCAACAACAGTCATTCTACACACAACCATCCGATGCTGTCTGGCCACACTCTCCCCTGCCACAACCTTACAGTCTCCAATCTCCTTCAGGTTTCCTCTTCTACACAGAATGTAGTCGATCTGCGTACTCCTTCCTCCACTCTTATAGGTCACTCTATGTTCCTCCCTCTTTTGGAAATAGGTATTGACTATAGCCATTTCCATTCTCTTGGCAAAATCCACCACCATCTGTCCTTCCTGGTTTCTTTCCTTGACACCAAACCTACCCATCACTTCCTCATCCCCTCTGTTTCCTTCACCAACATGTCCATTCAGGTCTGCTCCAATCACCACTCTTTCCTCCCTGGGAATACTCTCTATCACTTCATCCAAATCTTTCCAAAATTTATCTTTCTCCTCCTCATCACATCCAACCTGTGGAGCATAACCACTTACTATGTTTAGCATCAGACCTTCTACTTCTACCTTTAGACACATCACCCTATCTGACACTCTCTTCACCTCTACTACATTCTTTGCCAACTCCTCCTTCAGGACCACCCCTACTCCATTTCTCTTTCTATCCACACCATGGTAAAACAGTTTAAACCCTGCTCCAATACTGCGAGCCTTGCTGCCCTTCCACTTGGTCTCTTGGACACATAAAACATCTACCTTTCTTCTCTGCATCATGTCAGCCAGCTCTCTACCTTTGCCTGTCATTGTCCCCACATTTAGAGTTGCAACCCTCAGTCCTACATTCTTCACTTTCCTCCTCTCCCTCTGTCTCCTGACACGTTTTCCTCCTCGGCATTCTTTAATTAAAGATGAGTTGTAAAACGTTATGTGTGTATCAGATAAATTAGTCCTCAGTGTCACTATAGCCTAAAGCTTGGTGACCCATGTTACCAACCTTTTTGGCAGAGGGACACTTGAGTTTAAATGTCTTATTTAATATCACTACAGTGGTGTGTGTTGTGATGTATCTGGTAAGTCAGATCAGATGAAATGTCCAGTCAGTAACTGTTATCCAACAAGGAGATCGTTTAAATTAAAGTTTCATTTCTATTGTGGTTTGACTGCTGTATTTTTAAATCTACTTAACACAAAATTAATGTTATTCAGCTGTGAGGATGGAGAGCAGGAAGATATGATGACAGAGGAATCAGGACAGACTGGGGAAGGCAACAGGTTGGTCTAATGCAGGTGGAAGTGAGGGAACAGCTACTTAATCCCAAGCAATAACATGTAAACATTATTTTTAAAAACTGTATTAAGATCTGTAATTTTTATAACTAATAGGTAATGCTTTTTTGACCATATGACAGTGCAGAATGCCACAGACAAAGGGTGAATGAGACAGACACGAGGTCAGTGATAGACGAGTGATGACATCAGGTAGGAATCAAAACTAACTAACTATGATCAAAACGAAATTGTTTTAAAAAAATGAAGTAGCGTAATGTGTATTGTATTAGTTAGAAAATTTGAAAGAGTTATTAATTTTGTTCTGTTACTGAAAGATTATTATTGTTTTGTATTGTATTATTATTCTTGTAAATGAGTCCCCGGGGTTCAACGAGGCTAGCCTGTATAAATAAAGGTTGAATGAATTGTTTGAACTGATTGTTTGAAAAAAGGGGCAGATATAATAAGATTTTTTCTTCTTTCTGCTACCTTTCAATTTTGAAATATTTTGTACATTATCATTTATGGGATTGTTTTGTATTGTGTTTTCTGTTTAAAAAAAATGAACAAATTTAATAAACATAAACATAAATAATTACATTAGGGAGGCAACAAAAACCGGTATACCATGATGGTTTGAATTTCTGATGACCATCTTTCATTGTCTTCTTTTTTGGGAAAATTAGTTCAGGCAAACATGGTGAGTTAATCACCACAAAGCAGAGAGGTCCAGATGATGAAGAGGGAGAGGAGCAGAGAGGTCCAGATGATGAAGAGGGAGAGGAGCAGAGAGGTCCAGATGATGAAGAGGGAGAGGAGCAGAGAGGTCCAGATGATGAAGAGGGAGAGGAGCAGAGAGGTCCAGATGATGAAGAGGGAGAGGAGCAGAGAGGTCCAGATGATGAAGAGGGAGAGGAGCAGAGAGGTCCAGATGATGAAGAGGGAGAGGAGCAGAGAGGTCCAGATGATGAAGAGGGAGAGGAGCAGAGAGGTCCAGATGATGAAGAGGGAGAGGAGCAGAGAGGTCCAGATGATGAAGAGGGAGAGGAGCAGAGAGGTCCAGATGATGAAGAGGGAGAGGAGCAGAGAGGTCCAGATGATGAAGAGGGAGAGGAGCAGAGAGGTCCAGATGATGAAGAGGGAGAGGAGCAGAGAGGTCCAGATGATGAAGAGGGAGAGGAGCAGAGAGGTCCAGATGATGAAGAGGGAGAGGAGCAGAGAGGTCCAGATGATGAAGAGGGAGAAAAGCACAGAGCTGCAGAGGAGAGGGCTGAGGTAAGGCTTTATTCAGAAGATCCATCTGAATGGCCTTTACCACACAAAATGAGGGACACATTTAGGCAGTACATGGTTGAAAATGGCCCACAGAAAGTTTCTGATGGCCCATATCCAAGATCAGAGAAGAGTAAGAGGTGTTTTTCCAATGTGTACTGTTTTCGTATACTGTCTAATGGAGAGAAAGTTGAACGATATAATATGTAACATAAAAAAATATGTAAAATTGGTACTGTATTTTCTATGTGCATGACTAAGGGAGGAAAGCAAACATCTCCTATAACAACACTTTCCTTTTTTGGACAAAACATCCCCCTCTCCACCTCTGTTACTAATCTTGGAATAAAAATGGACTCCAATCTTACATTTGAGAATCACATTAAGCTTCTGTTTAAAACTTGCTTCTTCCATCTTCGAAACATCTCCAGACTTCGCCCATCCCTAACTTTTTCCGATGCTGAGAAGCTCGTCCATGCTTTTGTCTCCTCCAGGCTCGACTACTGCAACTCCCTGTTTATTGGAATCCCTGCCAAAAACCTACAAAAACTTCAATATATTCAAAACAGTGCAGCAAGGATCTTGTTGAGAGTTCGTAAATTTGAACATATTACGCCCATTCTCCATAACCTTCATTGGCTTCCTGTCGCCTACAGAATTCAGTACAAAACTGCTCTCATTACACATCAATGCTTACATGGAGCTTCACCAGATTATCTGAAGGATATTCTTATTCCATACTCATCCACCCGGTCGCTGCGGTCACAGAACAGTAATCTCCTTCACATTCCGAGAACCAAATTAAGGACCATGGGAGACCGGGCTTTCAGTGTGGCTGCCCCCCACCTGTGGAACTCTCTTCCTGACTGTCTGAGAGCCCCACAGTCTGTGGTTGACTTTAAGAGCGGCTTGAAGACCTTTCTTTTCAACCGAGCATACTCTACCTCCTCATGATTCTACTTTTGATCTTAGTTGATACTGTTATTGATTTTACTTGTTTTATTACTTGTTTTATTGACATTTAATTCTGTTGCACCTTGTAGCACTTTGAGATTTTCATTAATGAAAAGTGCGTTATAAATTGAATTCATTATTATTATTATTATTATTATTATAAAGCTGTATGAGATGGCAGGTAAAAATGAGCGGGGGGGAGGAGGCGTTCATGTTTTCGTATCCACCTCAAAAATATGTAGTTGCGCCCCTGCTGGTAACCATCAGGAATTGGTTGAGTTTTTTGTTTTTCATTCTGAGTTCCCTCAACTTATTTTAGGTTTTCCCTGGCTCTGTAAACACAACCCTCAGATTGATTGGGCTAAAAAGAAAATAAATTCCTGGAGTCCTTATTGTTCCTCCAACTGCCTTAGGTCAGCAGTTTCCCCTTCTCCTCCACCTTGTTACATAGAAGAGGAGATTGACTTGTCCTTCATTCCATCACATTATCATGACATGACTTCGTTTTTTAGCAAATCCAGGGCTCAATAACTTCCTCCTCACAGACTGTATGACAGCTCCATAGATTTGCTTCCTGGTGCTCCTTTGCCCTTGTGTCATCTGTATAATTTGTCTGGCCCTGAGAAGCAAACTATGAGGGAGTATATTGACACATCCTTGTCTTCGGGCATAATCCGTGCTTCAACCTCTCCAGTGGGTGGGGGGTTCTTTTTTGTCACTAAGAAGGACAAGACTTTGAGGCCTTGTATCGATTATAGGGGACTGAACCAAATCATGGTCAAAAATAAATACCCTCTACCTCTTATTGAGTCTATTTACGTGTATCTACAAGAAGCTGTTGTGTTCACGAAACTGGACCTTAGAAACACGTATCATCTGGTCCGTATTAAGAAAGGGGACGAGTGGAAGACGGGCTTCAGAACTCCTTTTGGATATTTTGAGTATCTCATGATGCCTTTTGGACTGACAAACGCTCCCACCGTCTTCCAGGCGTTAGTTAATGATGTACTGAGGGATTTCTTGAATCAGTTTATATTTGTCTACCTTGATGACATTTTAATCTATTCTAAGGATCAACTGCAACACACTCACCACGTCCGGGCTGTCCTTCAGCGACTACTTGAGAACCAACTTTTCGTCAAGGCCGAGAAGTGTTAGTTCAGCATACCCTCTGTGAACTTCTTGGGCCTTGTTTTCAAGCGTGGTTAGGTCTGGACAGATTCGGAGAAAATCAAGGCAGTGGTGGAATGGCCCTGTCCTCAGACTCGTAAACAACTTCAACGCTTCTTGGGCTTTGCAAATTTTTACCGCCGCTTCATCAGAAATTTCAGTCAGGTTGAAAGTCCTTTAACAAAACTCACCTCCTCTTTCCGTATTTTTTCTTGGAACAGGGAAGCTGAAGGGGCCTTCCTGAAACTCAAAACTTTGTTTTCCTCTGCGCCTGTTATGACTCATCCTGACACCAAACTGCAATTCACGGTGGAGGTGGACACCTCGGACTCCGGAGTGGGCGCTGTCCTCTCCCAACGATCTCCTGTCAACAACAAGATCCAACCTTATGCGTTCTTCTCACGCTGACTGTCTCCTGGTGAGGTCAACTATGACGTGGGCAATCGGGAGTTGTTGGCCATCAAGTTGGCTCTCGAAGAATGAAGGCATTGGTTGGAGGGGTCAGTGTTGCCTTTTGTCGTCTTGACGGACCATAAGAAACTTTCTTACCTTCAGACGGCCAAGATACTTTCCTCAAGACAGGCCAGGTGGTCATTGTTCTTCACCAGGTTCAATTTCACCATTACATATCGCCCTGGTTCCAAAAATGTGAAACCTGATGCCCTGTCCAAGCAATATTCATCCTCTGACTCCTCCCAGGTGGCAGAGTCCATTCTTCCTCGCTCTTGCGTTGTGGATGTTACCTCCTGGGGGATCGAGAGGGTCGTCCTTCAGGCTCAGCTGACTGAGCCCGATCCTGGTAATGGCCCGCCTAATCGCCTGTTTGTTCCCTCCCCTGTGATCAGCCAGGTTCTTCAATGGGTCCATTCCTCTAAATGTTCTTGCCATCCCGGCGTCAATTGTATGGTTTCCTTTACTACGAGACACTTCTGGTGGTCCACTCTTTGACGTGACGTCAAGCATTTTGTGTCGGCTTGTACTATGTGTGCTACCAACAAAAGCGTGCATCGACCTCCTGTGGGATTACTCCAGCCTCTTCCTGGTCGGCCCTGGTCCCACATTGCCCTGGACTTCGTGACTGGATTGTCCCCATCTGATAGTAACACATCTATTGTTACTGTCATCGAGAAGGCTGCACATTTTGTCCCACTTCCCCAGCTTCCCTCAACTATGGAGACCACTCACCTCTTGGTCCTACATGTCTTCAGGTTTCATGGCATGCCTCTTGACATTGTCTCGGACAGAGGCCCTCAATTTGTGTCCCGGGTCTGGAAGGCCTTTTGTCAGGCCCTCGGCGCCTCAGTGAGTTTGTCTTCAGGTTATCACCCCTAGTCCAATGGCCAATCTGAGAGATGCAACCAGGAACTGGAATCTGTTATTCGTTGTATCATTGATGACAATCTTGCTCATTGGTCTTCTCTTCTTCCCTGGGTCGAGTATGCGCACAACTCCCATACGTCCTTGGCTACTGGACTCTCCCCTTTTGAGGCTTCTCTGGGGTACCTGCCTCATCTGTTCCCCCACCAGGAGGTGGACATTTCTGTTCCTTCTGTCCAGCAACCATCTACGCCGTTGTAACCGAATTTGGAGGCAGACCAGGGAGGCTCTTCTGCGGACCCGTTCCCGTTCCAAGCAGTGGGCTGATTGTCATCGACTTCCGGCTCCCCTGTACTCGGTGGGACAACAGGTTTGGCTCTCTACCCAACATATCTCTCTGAAGGACACCTACAGAAAGCTGGGTCCCAGGTTTATTGGGCCATTTCCTATTGTCAAACTTGTCAACCCCACTGCTGTCTGGCTCCGGCTCCCACGTTCCATGCGTGTTCACCTCACCTTCCATGTGTCCCAGATCAAGCCCTTTGTGGTGGACCCTCTGCATCCCTCCGACTTGGGCCGCCCACCCCCTGCACCGTTGACGACCAGCCCACGTTCATTGTTCGCAGGCACCTGAATGTTCAGCGCCGTGGTCGTGGACTTCAGTTTCTGGTGGATTGGGAGGGGTACGGTCCTGAGGAACGTTCTTGGGTCCCCAGGTCCTTCATCCTAGACCCGGATGTCGTTTCTTACTTTTACCTGAGGCACCCTGACAAGCGTCCT